>MU865010.1:0-140700 GCA_033576145.1 Cladorrhinum samala | reverse complement strand
ACCCTTACTTTACCCCACTGCAATCATTTTAAACCGTTTATTTCATATACGGGGCTTTATAAAAAGTGGGGGTAACACCCCCCCCCCCCGGCCCCCCCCCCCCCCCCCCCCCAAATAGAAAATGAGGACATCGGATGAGATCGACTCTGGCCCATTTCGAACCGTCAACCTTAATTGCAATCAACACAAAGCGGCGTTCGGCATGAAAACCACGCCACCACACTCCCCCTTCCTATTGACATCGACCCCTAGTCTTCCCCATGGACAAGAAAGGTGCCAAACAGAAACTGCCCTCGTAATAATAAACTTTGCTTCACAGTTTACTAAGGGGGAACGATAAAAAACAATCATGGCAAGCTCCAAGCCTCCGCTGCTGCAACACGAATACAGAAAAGATTCTTTGCTAGCTATCTCACAACCCAGAATCGCCTCCTTTTCAAATCAAAACAATCTAAACAGAGACCTCCAAATCCAGGCGACCAACCCCAATCAACGCCAACCAACACATACAGACTTCCTCACTTCCCAAAAAAAATGTACATCTATTTTTAGTCCTCATATTCCTGGTGATTTACTTCTTTGTCTGCCCATCGACGAAATGCAATGCCTCCTCTGTAGGTACGCAGTCGATTGTGCTTGTCTTGTTATGGAAAGTCACACCATAACACTTGTCAGCCACATGCACAATTTCTGGGCGGAAGGTGGTGCAGATGAACTGCGTCTTTTGCTCCTCTGAAATGGATTGCAACAAGCTGGCAACAGCAGTACGATATTGCGCGTCTAGGTTGGCGTCGACTTCGTCAAAAATGACAAAGGGACTCGATTCGGCAGCCTGCAGGGCAAAAATGAGGCAGAGCGCACACAAACCTATGCAATGTTAGCGACGGTCTTCTGCAGCAAAAAAAAAAAAAAAAAAAAAAAAAAAGGTGGTCGACTTACTCTTCTGCCCACCACTCAGCTGCTGGATCTTTTGCTGCTCATCCATAACCTTGGAGTTGAACGAAACACTGATGCCAACTCCCGTGTAGCTTTCAACTCCTGTAACTCCGCCCTCGTCCGACTCTTCAGCATTACGATTCTTGCCCCGATCAGTCTTGCGCTGAATAACAAGACGTCCATGGCCAGCCGGAACAAGCTTCTCGAAGATGCTCGAGAATTCTCTCGAGACCTGCTTGAATGTACGTTCAATTGCCTCATCCTTCTCTTGATCCAAATGCTCAATGAGCGCCTCAATCGAGCCCTGAGACGTGTCAAGCTCCTTACGCCTCTTGAGAAGTTGATCCCGCTGAGCCGTGAAGCTATTGTATTGATCGAAAGCCTTCTTGTTAATGTGCTTGTACTTCTTGAGCGCTTCGTTGACTTTTCTCAATTTTGCATCGATCTATAACACGCAAAATGTTAGCAATGGGTATTGGCCTGTCAAATAATTCCCATGCGAATGGGATGACTCACTGCTTCCGACTTCATCTTCTCATACTTCCCAAACGCCTCTTCGGGGAGAATACCCAGATCCCTGATATTTTTTGCGTACTCAGCAGCCTGGCTAATGAGACGCGCCCTGGTCTGGATAGCCTTCTCCATTTTCTTCTGATGCTGCTCGATGCGCCTCTGCAGCTCTTGCAACTCTTGGTCC
The DNA here is from genome assembly GCA_033576145.1 of Cladorrhinum samala. Taxonomy (NCBI): domain Eukaryota; kingdom Fungi; phylum Ascomycota; class Sordariomycetes; order Sordariales; family Podosporaceae; genus Cladorrhinum; species Cladorrhinum samala. Next base: position 139,067 of record MU865010.1, on the reverse strand, counting down.
TTCTGAGCTTTTTGTGCCTCAAGCTGGACCAGCTCGCTGCTGACCTCCTCTGTCTTTTGCTCAACTTCTCGCAACTGTTCTTCGACCTCGGCAGCAGCCTTCTGAGCTTTCTTAAGCTCTCTCTGGGCATCCTTGAAGCTTTCAGTGCCGCCAGTAGTCGCAGTCTCAAAGGCTTGGCTTCGAAGCTGGTCCTCCTGCGGCCTGAGCTGACTGTGGAGCTCAGTCTCCCAGTGTTGCTTGCGACCATCAAACTCCAACCGCTTCTTGCTGATTTCCTTGAGCTGGCGCGTCAGGCGATGTACTTCGGCGACGTACTCTTCGAGTTGACGTTCCTCGGCCGCTGACAAGGCCTTCTTGAAATCCTGAGCGAGTTCGGCACGAGCTGACTCGATGGTCTCGTCTAGTTCTTTCAGGTTGTTTTCAACCTGTTCTTGACGTTCCATGGCCGTTTTGAGATGATTCCGCTCGCGCTCCAGTTGACCATTTTTCCGCCACAATTCCTCCTTGAGTGGCTCGAACCCTTGGTCTAGCTGCCGCATTTGTTGCTCCAGCTTATGTTCCTCACCACTGGCCGCCGTGACCTTCTGGTCTACAAACTCAACCTCCTTTCTGATCTTCTCAAGATCAGCCAGTTGCTGATCGTACAGTTCCCGAATTTGGCTAACTCTCTGAACAGCATCCAAGCGCGATCTTCGGGAATCAACATAACCTCCAGTCATTGCACCTCTCTTGTTGGTTGTGTCGCCATCAGGAGTAATAGCATCAAGACCATGGGATCGAGAATACTGGCCTGCGATGGTGAGGTTAGGGCAGATAATGGTCCGCCCAAAAACCTGTTGGAAGGCCTTCTCGTACATTGGGTCGAACTCCATCTTGCTGATTAGTGGCTGAGCATCCGAAGCCCTGGGCATCTTGACTTGTCTGGGACGCAGTTGGTCGAGCGGCATAAAAGTAAGACGACCTCCATATGTTTTGAATAGGTGATCGGACAGCATTGTTGCAGTTTTATCGTTGTCTACGACATAATGGAAAAGACTGTTCCCCGCGACCTGCTCAACAGGCAGCTTGTAGGCCTCTATCGGCACGTTCATCAGTTCGGCCAAGGTTCCGTACGCGCCAGGAATATTTTTTTCGGCCTTGAGCCTTCTGATTGACGCCAGACCCTTGGCCGTTGCCGAATCCATTGAGTGCGACAGTTTTGATTCCGCATTTTCTCTCTCGGAGCGCGTATTCGATATGAGAGAGTTAAGTTTGTCCTCTTCGCGGCGCAGTCGCTTCCGCTCTTCGTAAAGCTGTTCTCGGACCTCCTGAGCCTTGGTCAGCTTCTCGGCGAGCGCAGTTCGGTGGCCGCCATAGCCTTCAATCCTGGTTCTGATATCCTGGATCGAGTGCTCCAGCTGTGAGATAGATTGCTCCACCAGCTTGACCTGCTCCTTGGCATCAACTGCATTGGCTTTCTGCATGCCCACTGATGCTTCGGCGTCGCTAATTTCCTGCTGTAGATAATTATCACGTGCAGCCTTGTTCTTGAAATCACTGCTGCGTGTTTGCTTGACCAAGAGGCGCTTGCGCCCAGCATCCGCGGAATCTCGTTGCGACTTGATTTCTGACTCCTCGCGCTTCCACTTCTCGTACTCCGGGGTAACTTTGGCTAGCTCTGACTCGGCCTCCTGAATCTTTTGCTGAACCTCTTTGAGCGCTGCTTCCTGCTTTACCCGGGCCTGTTCGCGACTATGTCGAGTTTCATCTAGGTGCTTTGCTTTTAGCTCAGCCTTTGCGCGCATCCGAGCGGCATCCTTGCGATCATCATCCAGTTGACGTCGCTCAATGGCGAGCAAATCTAGCGTCTGTCTGAGTTCATGGGCTCTCTGTTCCAACGCCGCAATCTCCTTGTCGGTTTTTTGAAGCTGTGCTCGGTCCTTAGTCGATGCACCGGCCCCTCCTTGGCGGGCCTCGTCGATCTGCTCCAGAGTTTCGGCATTGGTTTTTTGTAGACGATGCCAGTGGGCGTATTCTAGACACCTTCGTTCCCTGTCCTTGTCCTGAAAGTCACGCAGCTCGTCCTTCTCCTCTTCCAGCTCGCTCAGCCGCTCCTTGATGTACGCTAGCGTCTCGTCAATCTTATCGCGTTTGCTGTTGGTCTCAGCCATGATCTTGAGCGACTGTATCCTACGGTCGTCATATGTGTTGGTTCCCGCAATCTCCTTCAGCAGATTCAGCCTCTCAGACTCCTTCATGTTGGTAATGGCGGCGATGCGCCCCTGAGGCACAATGTAGAAAGGGTTCTCCTTGGCAAAGCCTGCCGTCTCGAGAATCTTCAAGACGTCGGCACGAGTCTGAACCTTTCTATCGACCGAATACTCGTCCTTCTTTAGACCGATCGTTCGCCGAATTACTACCTCATCGCCCGGCTCGCTGAAGCGCTTATCTGTGTTGTCAAAGATGATTTCTACGTAGGCTGACATGACCGCAGATCCGGAACCCTCGTGAAGCAGTGCCTGTCGTTCTTCGCGGCTCATGTTGGTGTACGCATCGCTGAGGACGAACCGGATAGCGGCAAAGAAGTTGCTCTTGCCGGATCCATTGCGACCAACGATAACATTGGTTTTTGGGGAGAAGGGTTCGATGACGGTTTGCTCCTTGTAGCTGTGTCGTAGCGATCAAGTGTTAGCTTTACTTTTGAATCGAAAGTGTCGCGACGACACCTCTGGCGAGCTTGGGCGCGTCCAATGTTCAGCGGGGTCTTGGCGTACCTTTTGAAGCCTTGGATGATAATCTGTTTGATATGCATGCCTGCACTGATGCTGTCCCGTCGACAGCGGAGTAAAAAAAAAATAAAAAATAGAGACCACACCTAGTATCCCCAAGCTAGTTAATTGCGTGCATCAACGAGAGAAAGAAGCTGAGTGTTTTTTCAGTTCACATTTAATATGTGGAGCGTCGAAGTGGTGGACGAAACCAAATCGCTGTTCAAGGTTGATGCAGGTGAGGGGACCTTTGCGCAACGCGTTTTTGTCGCGCCATCCTGGACTGCCCAGCTAGGGCCAAGCAGGCGCGGTTGGTGCGAAAAGGAAGCTTGGGCCTCTAACTGCAGTGACGGGCCACGTGACTCAGTCGCCTAAATCATAGAAATTTGCTCTCTCCCTCATCGTAACCTACTGTCTACGCCACAGAGGCACTGAGCTGTTGAGTTTTCTGGATTCCATATTATGAGCAATATCCAATAGTCTGCAAGATGCATCTAGGTAACCTGCAGTTCGTCGCTTTGTGTTGTTGGTTGCCTTCACCTCTTTCGGCATCTCCTGAGCTCGCATGCACATACATATTTCTTCGTTTTACTTATATCTCCGTATGTTGAGCGCATCTTCGGCACTTGCAAATTTATGGGTGCAACGGAAGGGAGGGTGGAGATTTCTTCGGAGGAAGATCCCAGGTGGCCATCAATGTATCATGTCTCACAAAAAGCCACTCATGGCACCACAGCGACTACCACAGTCCACTTGCCCATCGGAGTCGGGTGTCTCCTGCCAAGCTCGATTTCTTTGTTGCCGAAACCCAAACATGCACAGTCGGTCGGCTCTAACAAAAAATCTGGTTGCGTGTACGCCCTCGGACCTTGGGTGTTGCTATGGGCCCCGGAGTAGGTGGAAAAGCTTAAATCAGTTTTTGTCGTTTGATACATACAAGCCAACCGTCAGTCGCCCGCCATCCCGCAAGCCCGCTGCACCTTGAAATGTTGTGCATTTGCCACTATCCCGGATGGCATCAGAGACACCATTTCATCTGGATTCTATCGTGGCCGACGTCTCCATTAACTTCAGGCGAGCTCCTGTATATCTTTCATAGAGCTGCTTTCTGGGGTTTTCTGTCTTGTGCAAGGCCGAAATGTGGTACTTGGGGACGGGACGGCTCGAGATGCGCCTAGGCTGCTACTGCTACTGCTCCAGCTGAGTCCTCGGCTCCTTGCTGCACGCTGCATCCGCCATCAATCTTGCATCTCTTTGGTTTCCCATCGCACCTTATTGTTGTCATGGGGGATGCCCGAGCCACTCTTTGCAATTCCGTCGAGCATGGTCCAGTCAGAGACAGAGGCAGAGAAGGTTAGACACGTCCCGTCTCAGCGGGGCCTTGGAGGGGTTGTGGCGGCTTAAATGGTGTGCTGATTCTTTGACGGGACAGCTGGCCGTGACAGTGGCAGGCAGCCCACGTTCTGCTCAGCTTGCAAAATACCAATTAAAAAAGAATGCGCATCATTTCTTTTTGTTCCAGTTCTTGGTCGATGATGGGGCTGGTTGCACGGGCTGCCAACTGGGAAAAGCGAGCAGGAGCCTTCCTGTGGGCAGTCGCAAAATTCGGGCAAGGGAAGGCACGGCCCCACGGGATGGGGGCGGCGTGTGCATGGACAGGGGGGGTTGGCGGGCAGTCAGAATGGCGCTAAGATTTGCAAGGCCCGGGCAGGAACGTTGGGAAGAGCACGCTGTCTATAAATTTAAACCTGTATTTCTTTATAGACAGCTGACTGCCCTCCACCCGAATTTTCCACTGCTCGCTGCTCGCCCTGCACGCACCTCCGCCCGCCAAATCAACCACCCCGCCCACCAGAACCTGGGTCACACCGAGGCGCATGCCATTTTGGGCCAGCTGTTATTGGTTAAGTGTGCACCTTCACCTTGGAGGGTGCTGTCGGTGCAGGCCGGCATTCATATCACAACTTCTTTTTAAGCTTCACTTGTGGTCTCATTCAAAACATCTTTCAGCAAACAAAATCTAGAGAAAAAATTTCCGAGCGGAGTGTCTAGATTGACAGCGCAAACGATCGCCAAACACGCGCGTCAAACTGCCATAAGGAACGACGGCCTCATCATTGGACAAAACTCGTCGACATTTTTAGTCTGGGTTCAGGTACGTCTTCATTTTTATTCTCTTGTTTCTCGAGTTCCCGTTACCCACATTACCCACTTGCTGCCTGTGTGGCCTGCTGTCAAATGCATATCGATGGCATCCTCGGATTCTTGATGTGGATCTCATCTCGGGTCATGAGCGGACTAAGCAGAGTATTTTCTCTGATGTTGCAGCTGCTCTTCAGTTTTGGGTTTGGCGCAATTCGGTCGCATCGGAGAGATCTGGCGAAGCTCGAATCTGGCTGTTTGAGCACCGCCCTAGCACCCCTGCACGACACCGCGTTCCCGCACCTTGCATCTGGTCTCAGTCAGCCAATCATGGCACACCCTTGAATCATCGTCACCATTTCCTTCATAGCTCCATATTCCTGTTTATAATGCCGTAAAAAGTAAACAATAAAATACTAATTAAAATGCAGTGCCATGGTTTCCGTCGTCTAACGAGTTTTCCCGGCTGCGTTGACATGAAACAAGGATGGCGTCTCGGTAAGTGATGATCACCATGTTTTAGTATCGGACAAGAACCGGTTTGCTAACAACCACTCGCAGGCTTGACCGGCTCGTTACGTGAGTTATCCCCTTTCCTACATGAATTTGTTTGCCATTGCTGGACGTGCAACACCAACATCACTGTTGTCGATCGCACGACATATGGTTGTGCAACAGTCCAGCGTTCATTTTGCCGCCTACCATGCCGCCGTTGTAATGGCCGACTGACCTTTGCCCTCTTCACAGCATCCTCGAAACGGGCAGCACCCGACTGATACGGGACACTGCCGTTAATCAACTCGCCGATTGGCAGAAACACCACCCGGATGAGTTATTCAATCTCCTTTCCAGAGTTGTCCCTTACCTTAGACATAAAGAATGGGAGACCAGAAGCACGGCTGCCAAGGCGATTGGCAGGATTGTCGAGCATGCACCACTTTACAACCCCAATGAGGCTGAGGAGGGCGCCTCGACGGAGCCGGCCATTGAAAATGGCAATGGCCTGATTAAGAAAGAAGAGAACAAAGCTCCCTCAGTCTTCGACAGCGAGGAATATTTCGATCTCAACACCCTCGACATAGCTGGCATACTCAAGTTCGGCAGGCCACTCCTCAGGGGCGGTCCAGTGGACTACGCACTTGCAGCGCTAGATCCGCAGAAGCGCTTGGCACATTTGAAAAAGACACTTAATGGCCGCCTCGGACTTCTAGGCCGAGCCGTTGAGGATGAAGAGATGGCCGTCCTCGGCGAGAACATCGCCAGCCCAGCAACGCCCCAAGGAGCATCGGGCACCAACGGGCTCGGAAGGCATGACAGTTTGACTAATGATAGCCAAAGTCAGAATCCCGAAGAAGCTAAGCTCAGCACACGCCAGCTCAATGTCCTGAAGCGCAAGAGGAAGCGAGAAGCTCAGAAGGCTGCCCAGGGGAAAAGCGGCTTTGGCGACTTATCAATTCGCCGGTCAACAACAGCCGGTTCCGATGGCTTCGCTGATGACAGCCCGATGCCCGATGCCGAAGGCAAGAAGAATGGCAAAATGACGGAGTATTTTAGCCTCGACAGGCCTGCCGATGTTGACGAAGACACCAAGGTTGTATCCGAATTCAAAGGACCTACTATCCCCATCAAATCCGAGCTCGAAGCCGATGAGACCGTCGAGGGCATTGAATGGCCATTTGAGCGCCTTTGCGACTTTCTCAAGGTGGATTTGTTCGACCCTCAGTGGGAAACCCGTCACGGTGCCGCAATGGGCTTGAGAGAGATTGTGAGAGTGCATGGTGCCGGGGCTGGGCGACGAAAGGGTCCGTCACTCCAAGAGAACAACAATTATAACCGGCAATGGCTCGACGACTTGGCTTGCAGGCTGTGTGCCGTGCTTATGCTAGATAAGTTCACTGATTACAGCTCGGACACATCTGTGGCACCCATCAGGGAGACAGTGGGCCAGACTCTGGGATCAGTTCTTCGCCATGTTCCCCAGCAATCCGTCTACGCCATCTATGGATTGCTTTACCGAATGGTCATGCAGGAAGGCTTGCAGTCCGAGGGAAATCTTTGGGCCATCTGTCACGGCGGCATGGTGGGCCTGAGATATGTTGTAGCAATACGAAAGGATCTGCTGCTCCAGGACAATAACATGATTGACGGGGTAATCGGCTGCGTCATGAAGGGCCTCGGTGACTTGGACGATGACGTCCGTTCGGCCAGCGCAGCGACCTTGATTCCCATGGCAAAGGAGTTTGTAATGATGCGCCCCCATGCACTCGACAGCCTCATTTCCATCGTTTGGGAAAGTCTTTCCAACCTAGGCGATGATCTCAGCGCCTCGACCGGCAAGATCATGGATCTTCTGGCAACTCTTTGCAGCTTCCCTGAGGTCCTGGAAGCAATGAAGATCTCAGCTTCTCAAGATGAAGAGAGGTCATTCACTACTCTTGTTCCTAGACTCTATCCCTTCCTCCGGCACACCATCACATCTGTCCGACTTGCTGTTCTGAAGGCTCTGATGACTTTTGTCAACCTGGGCGCTGAGACCTCTCAAGGGTGGCTCAATGGAAGGATTTTGCGTCTCATCTTCCAGAATATCCTTGTGGAGAGAGACCAGGCCACATTGGCCATGTCCATGGAGTTGTGGGCCGCGCTCGTTCGCAATCTCGGGCAGAATCCTGCCATCCTTGCCGACGAGTTTGAGCCGCATGTCGAAGCACTCATGGAGCTGACCCTCCATCCCATTGGCGTATCGAGGCATCCCATCCCTATGAACGCATCGCTATTCCAGAAGCCTTCTGGTGGTACCTATTCGCTTTCTGGCCTCGCTGCTGCCAGCGCTCGGAGGTCCTCGCCTCCTTCTGGAGCCGAGAGGGCACCTAAGCGTCGCAGGAAGTCGACAAAGGTGGATGATGCTCCTGCGTCTACTCAGACACACGATGTTGACGGTCACATGATGCAAGGCGATGTCGACCTTGTCGGCATGGATGTACTAGTCCGGTCTCGAGTGTCGGCTGCTAAGGCAATGGGTCTCATCATGTCCTTTATCGACCCTGCGAGCCTGAGCTCGTACGATGCCGCCATTGACCAAAGTATCAAGTCGCCGTTTGCTTCAACGCAGCTTTCTGCGGCCATGGTTATAGATGAGTACGCGAGAAACTTGCCCTCAAGCGACGCAGCCTCTCGCTTTATCAAGCCGCTGCAGTCGATCATTGAACAGGAGCGCCCGGCACACTACAGGGATCTGGTCAGTTACGTTCATCGTGTGCGGTCACAGTCTCAGCAACTCATCAATCTTTTCCGCGACCACGGCAAAGTATCTTCCGGTAAACTTCCAACACTTGCTGTTGTTGTTCAGGGTGAAGCCGAAGCTGGGCCCGGAGCGTTTTCCATCGCCAATGCCGACAAGGTTGTTGGCGAAGACTTTGAGAGGCTCAAAAAGGCCATGGCGCCGGGCCAGCGGCTCATCGCGCTTCCTCAGCTCAACGAGGCCCGACAGGTAACAGTCGCGGCAATTGACGACGCAAAGGCTGCCAAGGAAGCTCGTGACGCGCGCATCAGGTCTGCTGCGGCCTGCGCCTTGGTTGCTATCAAGGTTCTTCCAAAGAAACCCAGCCCGCTCATCAAAGCCATCATGGACAGCGTGAAAGCGGAGGAGAATCAAGAGCTCCAAGGACGGTCGGCAGCAACAATCGCCCGCCTTGTACAACTCTTTACCGAATCCGGACGGCGAGGACCCGCCGATAAGGTGGTGGCCAACCTGGTCAAGTTCTCTTGCGTCGAGGTTGCGGAGACTCCAGAGTTTCCCATACACGCTCTGAAGACTAATGTCATTCTTTCGATGCAAAAGGAGGAGGACCGGGTGGATCATGCCGATGCAGCCAAGTTCGCCCGTGAGGCAAAGGCCGCTCGCATCACTCGCCGCGGTGCCAAGGAGGCATTAGAGATTCTTTCGAAAACCTTCGGCGCTGATCTCTTGGAGCGCGTTCCAAGCTTGCAGATATTTATGGAGGAACCTCTTGTTAAGGCGTTTACTGGTGACCTCCCAGCAGAAGCAAAGGACCCAGAGACCACATTCGGCCAAGAAATCGTAGATGCGATGTCAGTGATCAGGACGATGACTCCGACACTGCACGAAGCTCTTCATCCTTTTGTTCTTCGCCAGGTTCCTTTAGTTATCAAGGCTTTGCGATCAGAGTTGTCAGTTTTCCGCTACATGGCGGCGAAATGCATGGCGACTATCTGCAGCATCATTACTGTTGACGGCATGACGGCCTTGGTAGAGAAGGTCTTGCCATCCATCAACAACCCTGTCGATCTCAACTTCCGCCAAGGAGCCATTGAGGCCATCTACCATCTCATCGCCGTGATGGGCGACAGGATTCTCCCGTATGTCATTTTCCTCATCGTGCCGGTCCTTGGCCGGATGAGTGATTCGGACAATGAGATCAGACTCATCGCAACTACCTCTTTTGCCACGTTGGTGAAACTAGTGCCTCTTGAAGCAGGCATTCCTGACCCCCCCGGTCTTTCAGAGGAACTGCTGAGGGGCAGAGACCGGGAGAGAACATTCATTGGCCAGCTCTTAGATCCGAAGAAGGTTGAACCCTTCCAGATTCCCGTGGCTATAAAGGCAGAACTTCGGTCCTATCAACAAGAAGGTGTCAATTGGCTTCACTTTCTCAACAAGTACCACCTCCACGGCATTCTTTGCGACGACATGGGCCTGGGCAAGACCCTGCAGACCATTTGCATCGTGGCAAGCGATCATCATCAGCGCGCCGAGGAGTTTGCAAAGACGGGCTCTCCAGATGTGAGAAGACTTCCCTCCTTGATTGTGTGCCCCCCGACACTTTCCGGTCATTGGCAACAGGAGATCAAGCATTATGCTCCATTCCTCAGCGTCACGGCGTACGTTGGTCCTCCGTCTGAACGCAAGGCGATGAAGGATGCGCTGGACAAGACAGATATCGTGATCACATCATATGATGTCTGCCGCAATGACATTGATGCCATTGAGAAGTATAACTGGAACTACGTGGTTCTTGATGAAGGCCATTTGATCAAGAATCCCAAGGCCAAGATCACGCAGGCCGTCAAGCGACTAGCCAGCAACCACAGACTCATCTTAACGGGCACGCCCATCCAAAACAACGTGCTGGAGCTATGGTCCTTATTTGACTTTTTGATGCCCGGTTTCCTGGGAGCGGAGAAGGTGTTTCAGGACCGGTTCGCAAAGCCCATTGCAAACAGTCGAAATAGTAAGGCGTCGTCAAAGGAGCAAGAGGCAGGAGCTCTGGCCATCGAAGCACTGCACAAGCAGGTGCTGCCGTTCCTTTTACGCCGTCTCAAAGAGGAGGTGCTCAACGATTTGCCACCCAAGATCCTACAAAACTACTATTGCGACCTCAGCGATCTGCAGCTCAAACTTTTCGAGGATTTCACCAAGAGGGAGGCCAAGACCATTCAAGAGGAAGCTGGAAGAGATGACAAGGAGGCCAAGCAGCACATTTTCCAGGCGCTGCAGTACATGCGCAAGCTGTGCAACTCGCCGGCACTCGTGATGAAGCCAGGCCACAAGTCGTATGAGGATACACAAAAATTCCTCGCCAGACAGAATACCAGCCTCGAGGATCCGGTGCACGCACCGAAACTTACGGCACTCCGGGATCTTCTTGTCGAGTGCGGCATCGGCATCGAGGGTCAAGAGTCAAGCGATCCCCTTTACACGCCCATCAAGCCACACCGAGCTCTGATCTTCTGCCAGATGAAGGAAATGTTGGATATGGTCCAAAACACGGTGCTGAAACAGATGCTTCCTTCAACCCAGTATCTCAGGTTGGACGGTGGGGTCGAGGCAAATCGTCGTCAGGACATTGTGAACAAGTTCAATAGTGATCCTTCATACGACGTCTTGCTGCTTACCACTAGCGTCGGAGGTCTTGGTCTGAACCTGACAGGTGCCGATACCGTCATCTTCGTGGAACATGACTGGAACCCACAAAAGGACCTGCAAGCCATGGATCGCGCACATCGTATTGGTCAGAAGAAGGTGGTCAATGTGTATCGTCTCATCACCCGCGGCACGCTCGAGGAGAAGATTCTCAGTCTCCAACGATTCAAGATCGACGTTGCAAGTACAGTGGTAAACCAGCAGAACGCGGGACTGGCAACGATGGATACAGATCAGATTCTAGACTTGTTCAACCTGGGCGAGTCTGGGCCAAGTCTAATCTCGGATAATCCAAAGGACAATATTGAAGGCAGGGAAGAGGATATGGTTGATATTGAGACAGGTGAGGTCAGGCAGCCTGGCAAGAGAGCGGCGTGGCTGGATGGGTTGGGTGAGCTGTGGGATAACAGCCAGTACGAGGAGAGTTTCGACCTGGATGGTTATCTCAAGACCATGCAGTAAATAAATTCTGATAGGCACAAAGTGGGATTTTCTTGCCTTGAATCATGAAACGGAGTTGGAGATATTTGCCTTGTTGTATTTGGGCTGGGGTTATATGGATTATAGGATAAACAGACGAATCTTTGGCGTATCTCGGTGGTATTAGTGAGTGAGGACGAGCCGACTAGGAGGGGTTAGTCCCCCGAGGTATTTCACTTATTGGCACAGGGGTAACAAAAGCTAGTAAAGATAAGATCGGATGGGACGGGACGACACACATCGGGACAATGTCCTCTAGGTGCTGCGTCTTGCATGTCTATGTACTGAGGCTTTATACGGCGTGTTTTTTTTTTGTTTTTTTTTAATTATAATTGCCGCCAAGAACGCATAGCACAGCTGAATTTTCAAGTTAGCAGTGGTTAGTGCTTGTTTGACTGAGATGATGTGAACATGGAGCCAATGGTGAGGCGAGCAATACGTGGATGGGACCATGTGATCTGAATGGTCCGGACCATGATCCAATGGCTTTTACCTTCCTGTTCCCCTGAATTGTCTGAAAAGTCTAGCGAGGCACTCTACCCCATAATTACTGCTTGAGCTGCTGGCGTTTTGCCCTGGTGGGTGACGTTTCCTTATGCAGGGGCAGCGTTTGTGATGACGTCAGCATAAAGCAGCTAGCTAGTGTAAGACGACCAACAAGGTCAACAAGCTTAAGCTCCCTCCTTTATTAGTCTTGATATTGAACCTTTGAAATATAACCTGCAGAAGAAGGAAACTCAAAAAAGAAATAATAAAGGAAAAAATATTCAACTGTCAGGTTGATTACGAAACGGAGCATCAGTAGCAATTTCCTTTTCCTCGTCCGTCTTCCTCCCTCAACCCGAAACCTCATAACAAACCTTTGAGAATCTTTATGCAACAATAATTATCTAAGAGAATCCTAGAACTCAAACACCAAAAGGGAGGAAAAAAAAAAAAAAAAAAAAAAGGACAGCCATACTACTACTACTACTACTCAATCAGACTAAGATCGAAACGCAATTCCCGAATCAATCCTCAACGCCCTTTTCTCTCGGTCGATGACGCATTCGCGATAATTACTGTATCCAGAAGGAAAATATAAATATAAAGCGGCGGCAACTGCAACGATAACAGTCGCTAATTCTTCCCCCTTTAAGCGTCCTGTCACGGAAATTCAATAATTCAAGATGACGAACCACCCTCACCATGTCCCATTCCAGTCCCTCTCCCCGCTAAACTGGTCCGCCATTTCCTCCGACCCCTCTACTCTGCCTGCTTTGATGAAGGAAACCTTTTCCCAATGCGAAATACTAATCGACTCCATCCCTCCTCTCCCCTCATCGTCGTCCAACGCTCGAACCAGAGCGCAAACAGCCCCGGCCACGCCATCTGCGGAATCATTGTCTCCCGAAGTCCTCAAACTGCGCCGAGACTGGTCTGCCCTTAAGCCTATGGCTGCTTCTGCGAACCCACACGATATCACGGTATATAAGCTCAGCGCAAAGGATGGGAAGGGTGCCTGGTTTGCACGAAGGAGCCTGCATTACGGAATGAATTTTGAGAAGTGGGAGGATGCGCTGAGACGAGAATTCGGCGAGACGCTGATAAGGGGCGAAGGGACCGAGGGGAACATCAGGGGCCTTGGGGCCGAGAAGAGGGTTGAAAACGTCGAGGTTGAGGGGGTTGGGTTGATTGAAGGTACGCACGCTACTGCTAAAGAACAAGGACGTGGTAAAGGATACAGAGGTTTAGAACTCGATATAGCTAACGGCACAGATAGTGTTCCTTGTCTCGGCGAGATTCCCTGGCCCAACAACACCTAGAGACTTCGTCGCGCTACACATGACGCCAACAAAAGAGGAACAGAAGGAGGGACCAAGACAGTTCATGCTGATTTCGAGGCCGTGCGAGCATGATGACTGCCCAACTAGGTCGGGATTTATAAGAGGGCAGTATGAGAGTGTGGAGGTGATTCGGGAAGTCCCTGTCAAGGGCAGGGTGTCTAACGGAGTAAAAAAGACGATGTCGTCTGTTGATGTGGCTCAAGATGGGAATTCTCAAGGGGGGGAAGAAATGGCGATCGAGTGGTTGATGGTTACGAGGAGCGACCCCGGCGGAAGTGTTCCTAGATTTATGGTTGAAAAGGGTACTCCCGGAGGGATTGTGAGTGATGTAGGAAGGTTTATGGACTGGTTTGAGGAGATTAGTAGGGAGGATGCAAGAGTGGAGGAAGAAAGAGAGGAGAGTGTTGGAGGTGAGCAGGTGAACGAAGAAGCCAACGGCGCGGAGAGCAAGGCGACAACGGCAAGACCAAGTACACTGCAGTCTCGGAAGTCCTCGGCCAAGACTATAGCCCGTCAGGATAACGCCTTGAATGGCGAGAGACGCGAGACGGTTCCCCCTCCTAGTGGATTCTACGGAATGATTGCCAGCGCTCTCGAAGCCGCAGGGTCGGTGGTCGCTAACAGACTCACACCGGCTGCTGGCTCCTCGGTTGGTACCGGCTCAGACGCTGCCGAGCTTGACGAAGTCTCCGACACCGAAACAGATACAGCATCGGAGGACAGCTTTGCTTCAGCCGAGGAGGGTTCGACGCAAGTTGGTGTTTCGCCTCCGCCTTTCGATGGCTCCAAGGTCAATGAGATCAGAGACGCAGAGGTTGCTTCGACTCGCTCTTCGACCTTGTCTGAGGATAGGATGTCCCTGAACGAGCATGGATCTCCAGGGAGTACTAACCGTCACCTGGCCCAGCACGAAAAGGAGCTCCGCAAGCTTCAAGCACGCATGCGTAAGGCCCAAGAAAGGCTGGAGCGGCGGACGGCGAGAAAGCATCGCAACAATCACGAAGACGACCGAGAGAAAGATGAGCTGGCCCTAGCCAAGCTCCGCGAGAAGCATGAGAAGGAGATTGCCAAGCAGGAGGAGAAATTCCACCGAGAGCTGCAGAAGTTGGAGCAGAAGCGTCTGAGTGAGGAGAGGAAGGCTGAAGAGAAGAGGAAGAAGCAGGTGGAGAAAGAGGAACGGGCTAATATCCAGATGGAGCTCGAGAGGACGAGAGCCGAGAGAGACGTGGCGATGAAGCAGATTGATATTTTGAAAGCCCAGGTTGGGGAGCTGCAAGCGCAGAATACGAGGCTGGTAGCGAGGTTGGGCAAGGAAGGAATTGTGTTTAATGGGGTTGAGAATGGTGCGAATTAGGGAGAGTTCCCATAACATACATAGGTACATATCTCGCATTTTTTTTTGTTCTCTTTATTTATCGTTTTCTCTTTCAAAAGAAGAAGCAGGCAAGCACCATTCATGGTTAGGCGGTTCTTTATGTACAAGCAAAGTCATTTCGTGGTTTTATTGGTTTTTTTTTTTTTTTTTTTCCTTTTTTCCGAGTCGGTATGCAATATCTAAAATATTAATATATACCCCTTTCTTATGTACTGTGAAAGTATGAAATCTAGATAATGACTGGGGTTTTCTAAGAGTTCTACATACACATGCTTTCTTCAACAGGTGTGCGTGCAAAAACAGGGGTAAAGGGACAAAATATCAACAATAGCGAATTTAATCGAATATATCTAATTGCAGACAAAAAAAGAAATCGACAAAAGAGAAATGGACGAGCCCGGAATCGAACCGGGGACCTTCCGCATGCTGCTAACCGAAGTTATTGCTAAGCGGGCGCTCTACCAACTGAGCCACACGCCCTGTTTTTATTGGTTGTTTTTGTGGAACTTGATTATAAATTTATATACTAAATCTATCTTCCAGGTCGATCACCCATCTTCCCCTATCAATATTTTATGTAGCACACCTCACCGTTTGAGGCCTTGACTGACGTCTCGGAAAGCACCTCTTTTATCTGTGGCTTGGCAAAAATGGAAGATGGGTTGCAGTTTGTCAAATTTCATTTTTTTTTTTTATTCTTTCTTTTTATTTCTACCCTCTTCGTTCATTCATCATCATCAACATCGTCGTCATCATCATCATTCACATCCCACCTCAGCCAAAATAAAACCACCTTTTTTCCCGGATTGCAGTACTTTTAGACGCCTTCTTTTCACCCATCCCTCCCACACCATCTTCCACATTACTTCATGCCGGGTATCATGACCGGTACTGGTCTGCCCCTCATCGACTCAAAGCAACCGAACCATCCAAAGCCAAGGTTTTTTTTAAACTCCAACTCGCCGAGCCCCCCACGCGATTTCCCATAATTACCCCTAACTAAACCCGCCACTCCTTCTACCCCCCACAGTACCATCAACAATCACCGGCGACCCTTCCTCCTTTACCAACCCCATTCCCCTGTCCCTGTCCCTCTCCCTCTCCCTCTCCCTCTCCCTCTCCCTCTCCCTCTCCCTCTCCCTCTCCGGCTCCCGCTCCCGCTCCCGCTCCTGCTCCCGTTTCTTATCCCCACCATCCCCACCCTTCTCTTTCTTCCGTTTATCAGCCCCTCCAACCCTTTGTCTAGCTACGCCCTCCGTTAACCTCACAGCCAACTTCTTCCCTCCCACCTCTCTCTCATTCAACGCAGCAACAGTGGCAGCAGCCAGATCGTGAGTCGCAAACGTCACGTACGTCGTCCCCCTTGCTCTGCCATTCTGATTCGAGGGAATCTCAATCATTTCTATTTCACCTCGCTGATTGCAGATCCCCGTGTGCTTGAGGATCACGTCTGCGACATAAGGTATGGAAAGCTGGCGGCGCTCAAGGTTGAGAATGATTATCCTTCGGAGGTCGAGGATTACCGAATCTTGAAGGGAATATCGTGTCTGGTATTGATCGTGAGACCAAGCAGGGTGGGGATAGCCAGACGACGAAGGCTGATAACAGTCTGTGGCAGATACGGCTGGGGAGTAAGGAGTGTATGTGTATGCAGCTGAGGAGGACGAGGAGGAAGAGGTGGAGTTGGCGGTGAGACGCGGAGTATTCATGCTTTGGTAGCTCAGGCCCTGATACTGGTACTGCTCGCCCGACGAAGCGTAGCCCGATGAGGAAGGATAACTCCATCCCTGGCTGGTGACTGGACTGGTACAGTTGGAGTAGGCAGTTGGGTATGAAGATACGTCACCGCTGCCGACGCTGTCGTAGGTATATGCTGGCTGGGTGTAGCAGACCGTGTAAGGTGGGCCGTCGAGCATTCGGCTCGTTTTATCTTGGAGGATCCGGGCAGCGTGAAAGTCCGTGGCCGGAAGCTTGACGACGGTTGGATGATCCCTGTTCCTGTCATCGGCTTGAAGACTGCGAAGGTGGAGAACATTGCCGTTCAGATGCTCTATGACAAAGCTGTCAGCATAAGGAGCTTGGAGGGAAACATGCTCTAGAGTGAAAACCTACGGAAACATTTCTCGAAATTTTCTCGGCCCTTCACGCGGACAACGCCTGATGTTGGGCTGTAGATATCGGCATAGTCAACCTCGCCAGCCTGGGATGCGAATTGCTTGAGGTCCTGCCAGGTCGTTCCGTGATCGAGCTATAGAAGATATCCAATCAGCCCCAGTGCTATAGAAAATGCCGTAGTTCTGGCACTTACGTTAGCTATGGTAATATAATACAACCCCGTCACGGATCCGGGCTCGACGGTCACCGTCATCAGCTCAGGCTGCGAGCTCCGTTTGCTGCGAGTCATCTTCGTACGAGTTGAGATACGAATTGTGTGGATGTCATAAGAACTTCAGGCCGTGATATGATTGTAACTTTGATATTTGGGCCTTTCTTCGTCTTCTCTTTATAGGACCTGATGCGATCCGGGAAACCAACTTGGGGTGCTGTGTATTAAACAAGTGAATCCGTAGACAGTTCTGGCCGATGTTCTTGCCATCCATCTTGTCCATCCCAACGTCAACACTTGTCGGAAACAAGGCAAAGCCTTTTGGTATGAACACTGATCACATCTCATAATTCAATCTGCTGAAGTCCAGCTCTGCATGCGGCCTGTTTAGGCAGGCGTTGCTCCCTTGCTCCAATGCGCAGTTGAAGGCTGTTGGCCAATGACACCATGCGAGTGCTTGAGAGGGTGCGGGAAAGCGTCAACACAAACAAGGAGCAATGGGCGAATAGAATTCGAATCTACCCTTGATGGCGTTTCCCGCCAAACCGCCGTCATCGAATTGGCACGGATTAGTCTAGCAGCATAATGCGAACCCGGTTCGTGGGTTTCTCGGTTAAACTTGACAGGAGCGGCTGGCGGATTGACCAATCTACAGGATCTGCCGAAAGTTAGACACCACGAACGCCTGGGTTCTTCTAGAGCCCTGCAGCGACTCGCCTCCTGTGGGGGCGGACGGGGCTCAACCTGTAAAGGCAAGATGAGAGGGGTGTGATGGTGGCAGCTGAACGCCATCAGCCCATCCCCGCGATTCTCAAGATGAACTCGAACCGTGCTGCTGCCGAAGGTGAAGAAGGTCCCTCGGGGAAGAGTGTCTAACACCCTCCCCCCCCCCCCCCGCGCCCGATCTCGTCGCCGATGGGTTTTCGACTTTTCACACCAACCTGCTCATGGTCGTGGCGGACGCTGTTCTATTTCCCCCCAAGGTCAAATCCAAGCGGCGTCCTCTTCATGGATTTGTGTGCCTAAAATGTTTCATGTCCGTGATGTTGTTCGGAACGGCCTTGGCCCAATTATGCACAAATGCAAACCACATGGCTACCTGAGGCTCTAAACGGCAGTCTCGAAGAAGCCAATATCCTGCGTCAGTCCCACTACTTAGCAAACATTCCTCTGCCCGCATTGCAGGGACAAACTTCGGAAGAAAAGCATGCTATAGGCCTCAATACAGCATGAATCAATAGTGCGGTTAATTCCGGTCCCCGCGCTTCCCTGCAGCAAAGAGAGCGATTTTGATTGCCTGGACTTGATGGAGAGCATGGTTTTGGAGCTCTAGGCTCGCGGTCACGTTGGTAGCGCGATAGCGAAGCGTCTTTAGGCCAACAACTGCAATATGGTCACTCCCGCTTCCTATATGATAGGTTCGGGAATGTTTGCCCGAAGCATGGCGAGCTACGACGAAGTCACCCAAGGTTTCCCGGATTTGCGAAAACCTGCAGGTTATGGTGGTGGTGGTATTGTCGTAAGGGGCCGAAGCAACCAGGCACTCGGGTCGCTGGAGCGGGGCATCGTCGTGATAAGTGCCGCTCGAGTTCGAAGCAGGTACCGTGTTCAATCCTTGCATAATAAGCTAGGTACTATATGGTAAGGACCAAGGAGTAGGTGCTCGGTCACAAAGTAGTGGTTCTCACGATGGTGTCGTAGACTCGTGACGATCTGGGAGGCTTCCATTCGTCAATACGCAGCCATCTAATGTTTTATCATAACTTGCATGGGGCCACAAGCACTCCGTATATGGCTGCTCTATACTGCAAGCCCCAGCCAAGAAATTCTAGCGCTTGTGTACGAACGTGTCTTCTAGCTCGCTGAATTCCTCGTCCTCATCCTCATCCACCACACCGGAAGCACCTAAAGCTGCAGGCACGAGCTCGAGCGGCGATTCTTCGCCCGTTTCGTCCGCAAAGCCTGACTCCAGCCTGTCTTGATCACCCCACGGAGGCGGGGCCTGATCCGGCTCGGCGACACAGGCGAGTAAGAAGCTGTGGTTGTCAGAGAAGAACAGAGACGGGGCCGTCGCCGCATCGAGCCCTAGCCACGATACATGGTGCTTACGGCTCGGCTTTACACCCGGCAAGTGGTGGCCAAAGTCAACAGATCGAGGGCCCTCTGAAAGAGGATCCCACACAAAGACAAGAGCATTGTATTGGTCTCCCTCGCATTTTATGAGCAGGGTTTCCGAGACGTTCGGGTGCCAAGTTAGGCTACTAGCGTTCCCATGAAAAAGCAAGACTGCACGCAGCTCTGCAGCTTGCAAGTCCCAGATCCATACTGTGCCGGGAGAGTCATCCAGTCTTGTGGCCACAAGTGCCGACGACGGGTCAAACAATATCGCACCGCAGCCCGCCACAGGTTCTGAGTTGTCCTGCAGACGGGGCGCCGGGGAGACGGCCTGAGTAGTCCGGAGGAAGGCGTGCATGGCAGGGCCAGTTTGTGATATGCCAATCTGCTCTTGCCAAACCTGTCCGTCCCTAGTCAGCCTAGAGTTGCAGCGGCGGGCGGGCCAGTCACATTACTAAACTCACATGGAGGGTATCTGAAGGAGCTAGAGTTTTCGGATGCCGTAGCCGCATCGTCTCGGCGACGGCAGACGTCATGCTGATAATGCACACCGACCTGCTGGAGTCACCAATGGCAAGACGCTGGGAGTCGGGGGAAAACTGCAGGGCCTTGACACCGGCGCCTAGAGCGAAATCTCTGTCTTCAAGTGAGGGGTTAGCGGGACCAGACCACGTCTTGAACAAGTGTCCGTCTGCTGTGTAGAAGATGACCCTGTGCCCCTGGGCAGCCGATTCCCACACAACCAACCAGCGTCCGTCTGGACTCCAAGTTACCCCCTGAGCATCGACTGTCTCTGGAGCCCATGATCGCTGGACCTCCCTTGTTGGCCAAGAATGTATGCTTATCATGTCTTTGCCCGCAATTCGCGTAAGTAGGGCGAGGTGATGTGTCTGCGACCTAAACGAGAAGCATCTGCATGCAGACGAGGGCGAGAACACCTTGGGACTACCTATCTCGACCGCCTTGGAAGATGCGAGATCAAAGACAGCAAACTTGATGCCGAACGAGGAGATGATGCAAACCTCAGAATCCGAGGCACCAAAGCCAACATGGGCTGGCTTGGTCCCGGGGACCATGGCATATCGGATGGTCGCATGAAAAGTGCCATCAGCAGCGGACACGACCCGAACCTGCTCAGGGCCGGCAGCGAGGAGGAGATGAGAGGAGGGGGACCATTGGAAGGCGACGATTGGCCCCACAAGGTCCTGAGGCAACTTTATCACATTGACAAGCTCCAAGCTACGGACTGCTCTCACGTTGATTGCCGATGACGAGAGGATTGCGATGTGCCTTCCGTCGGGGCTTGGGAGTGAGTGTGGTGAGGCTGTTTCGAGAACCGATTAATAGGTATACATCAATACACGTCCTATCATGCATCTGTCAAGACTTACACTTGAAACTGCGCGTAAATAACATGTTGAGGTTGGCTGGGCCCCAAAACAGGTCATGCGATGTCTGGGTCCCGACAGATTAACCTGAAAAGGGCAAGAAGATGCAGAGAAACTCCGGGGAGCAGAGCGCCTTGCAGTTGCTGAATCTGTTGATCCCGTCATGCACCTTCCCTTCCGGTGGTGGCCTCGGGAGCACTGATGGCGGCCAGATCAGTCAGCAGAAGTGGCATCTTGTGCGCATTCTGTCAGCATTGTAACCCCAGAAGTCCGGCACGCACCAAACTCGAAAAGAAGAAGCAAAAGGAAACATTGCATCCAACCATCTCCGGCTGCAGTCAAGTGTTTGCGGACTGCAGTGAGCTGAGGCAAGCATCGCTCAATAATCTTGTGTTGGACCACTATATTATTCTCTTGTGGGATTTACCCGACCTGTGTTTCACTGACATACCTGTTGGATGATCTGTGCAAGCCGAGTAACGGTCAGGACAATAATAATTATCGCTTTATATACCTTTCTTCCGTGATGTCGGCACGTCCCGTTTGTTGTTTTTGCCCAGACACCAATGGAGACCAGGTGCCCAAAGTTACTTTGACAGGTGTGAATCTGCCAAGACCAAAACTCTACCCCACGGTCCTTCAAGCTTGCGCCGAGAACCGATCACAAGCGACAACCACAATCGCTGCGCGTTATCAATTGCCACTTCTGCACGTTATCGATTGCCACCTTATCCCCGCCATGTAGAATTATCCCCGCCATCATCACTCATCACCCATCGTGGGACGGGAGCTGAGGCTGACTCACAGAATATTCATTCGCACGACGTAGCAATTTGGGTTGTTGGATTGGACCCTGTGATAACTCAGAGATAGAGAGTGAGACATTATTCCTTGAAAATTGAGTGCACCTCCCTCCTGATGTCACGAGTCTCCGCGAACCCTGTTCTTACAAACCCGAGCTTCCAACTTTACTACCATGCCCCGCCACTTCATACATTTACAGAAATCATTTAAAAACCTCAACCCCCGCCCAGGCAAATAACTACGCAGAAATAATCCTACCATTATGGCGGCGATTACACGCTGCCTATCTCATCACCTGCGACACGGGACACCGCAGGTGATGCCAACGAATAGGAAGTCGCTGCCAGCAGTACTCTCCCAAGTGAGACGCATTGCTTCGGCCTCATCACCCGTCCAGCAGGTCGGCGCCGGTGTGTATCACGATCGTCCGCTGCCTCGGGTTGAGCCTGTGGTGCCTCCTGGTGTCACCCGCCCGTCCCAAGAAGTTGGTCATCCCGGAGCACCTTCGTCCCGAAAGGATCGCCTGCGAGAGGCGAGGCCGTTCTCCGACTTTCTGACCGACAACTTCCATCGGCAGCATGACTACCTCAGAATATCGGTGACTGAGCGCTGTAATCTACGATGCGTCTACTGCATGCCCGAGGAAGGCGTGCCGCTCTCGCCGGCAAAGGAACTTCTGACCACGCCCGAGATTGTCATGCTCTCGTCCCTCTTCGTTTCCCAGGGCGTGACCAAGATCAGACTCACCGGGGGCGAGCCAACCGTGAGGCGGGACATTATCCCCCTTATGCAGCAGATTGGGGCGCTTCGACCACATGGTCTGCGGGAGCTCTGCCTGACCACTAACGGGCTGTCCTTGCACCGCAAGCTCGAGCCCATGGTTGAGGCAGGCTTGACAGGCGTCAACTTATCACTCGACACTCTAGACCCGTGGCAATTTCAGTTGATGACGCGGCGGGCCGGATTCGCCGCTGTCCAAAAGACCATCGACCGCATATTGGAGTTGAACCGCGCAGGCGCGGGCGTCAAGTTCAAGATCAACTGTGTGGTCATGCGCGGAGTCAACGACCGCGAGATACTGCCATTCGTTGAACTAACTCGGGAAAAGGAAATTGAGGTACGGTTCATCGAGTACATGCCGTTCGATGGCAACAAATGGAGCAAAGGCAAAATGTTTAGCTATCAGGAGATGCTCGACCTGATATGTTCGAGATACCCGGATCTCGAAAGGATGGTGGGTCACAAAAATGACACGAGCAAGACTTACCAGGTCCCCGGATTCGCTGGCAAGCTTGGATTTGTTACGAGCATGACCCACAACTTCTGTGGGACGTGTAACAGGCTCAGGATCACAAGCGACGGAAACCTCAAGGTGTGCCTTTTTGGGAATGCCGAGGTGTCGGTGAGGGACATCCTGCGGAAAGTGAACCAAGGAGAGCCGATCGACGACGAAGCATTCGAGGTGCTGAAGAAGACTGCCATGGACAGTAATACGCAAGTGCTCTCGCCGCTTGGACGTCCAGTGCCGCTCATGGTTCCAAACCATGAAGAGTTACTCAATGTGATCGGCATAGCCGTGAAGGGGAAGAAGGCCAAACATGCTGGCATCGGTGAGCTGGAGCATATGAAAAACCGTCCCATGATATTGATCGGTGGGTGAAGGCTCTTTCTCATATTTTTGTTTACTTTGCATGATATGGAGTGTATATCTGGGAGCTTGTATTATTGGGCATTGATCAAGGGAGGAATTTGGGGGCATATCAAATAGGCACCATGGGCACATTAGCTAAAAGTAGCACTGTAGATTCTTCATCCACATCAACATTTCGCCGGCGTCTAGTGTCACCATCTTTCACGCCACGTAATGTCCCAACATACCTCCTCGGAAGCAGCCCTTGCCATGGCCATAAACACGTCCGCCTCTTGTCAGGCACGCCTCGTGGTCGCTCGAACAGCGACAACAAGACGTCACCTAAATTAACTCACGTCTCGTCCTCCGGAGCCGCACATATGGTCTCCATCTCTGACAAGGCCCCGACCAAGCGTCTCGCCACAGCCAGGTGCACGGTTCGCTTCTCGTCCCCTCTTGCTCTCACCCTCATCCGTGAGAACCAGGTCAAGAAGGGAGATGTTCTCGGCGTCGCAAGAGTCGCGGGCATCATGGCCGCAAAGCGAACCCCAGATTTGATACCTTTGTGTCATCCCATCGCTCTGACCCACACAGAGGTTGAGCTGGAACCTGTTGGAGAAGCAGAAATCGAGATATCAGCGACTGTCTCCTGCGACGGCAAGACGGGCGTGGAGATGGAGGCGCTGACTGCCGCATCAACCGCAGCGTTGACAGTGTACGATATGTGCAAGGCGGTTGACAAAGGGATGGTGGTTGAGGGACTACGGGTTATCTTGAAAGAGGGCGGCAGAACCGGACGGTGGGAGGAAGGTGTTATGAGTGGCGGCAAGACAACAACCCCAACTTTGAAGAAGTCTGATGAGTGATATCAGATATTTGGACCAGATGGCCGGTTCCCCGAAGCTGATCTGAGACATTTGTGTCTCCATAGATGTACATGCCACTGCAACGTTTCTGTTGTTGATCTCTTACGCAACACAGAAAAGGGGTCCAGGGGCCGAGACATACACTACATACAACAAATCCACTAATGTATGGATGTATGTACAGCATTACATGTGCATTCAGCCTGGCCCTAGTAGTTGGAGTACGCCGTACGCAACAGAACCATAAAGAATTTGTGTCCAGGTATCCCACTTCTCCCGCCACCATCCGTAAATTCTCCACCTTTGTCACCTTCGCCAAAATCCCGGAATACCCCCGAATGTTTATATGACATTCCCGGCACCGTGCCGTGTCCGGGATCCGGCCTTGCCAGTTTCATTTGCCCCCACGCATCGTCGACCCGCCCCCACCAAGTAAATACGGACGCATGCATGTATGTGTGTGTGTCCATACACAGCGACCGGTGATCTAGACTTCGCTTCCACTTTTATACACTATGCTACCTCCACCGGTGCTTAAAGTTGCTAGCACGATGCCCGCCGACATATCCTGGCTCTGCTGAGTCTGAACGAACAGGCGTGGCCCCGGCTGATGTACTTGCTAAAGCGTTTGGCTCTCGGCCTTGCAGCAGACGTTAGCGGGAGCGTTACATTTGTTCAACTATAAAGATGGGGAAAGGTGCATGCTCAAATCGCCAGAACCCCATCCATCTCAAATTGGGATTAGCAACGTTGTTGACATGACGTAACAAGAACACCCGTGAATCCCGCACCAAACCAAACCGATCTAGATCAGGCAGTCCTGGCCCGGTCCAGGCCCCAACCTTCCCGACGACGAAGCGCGGATGTGGGCTTGCTGGTGCGAAAGAGCATCCGTTATGTAATTTGGGCTTGGTCAGTCGAGAGAAACAGTCTCCGCAGTTAACCGCCACCACTTCTCTGATTGATCTCGGTGAGGGAAGGAGGGCGAGTTTCGGGCTTATTACCGGCAGAGGGGAAGGAGGGAAACCAGAAGACTTGTGTGGCTGGGCTGTCAGTGACACAACGAAAGACCAAGGGGATTACCAGGAAAGTCTGCGGCAGGAGCGAACACCCTCAGAGATCCAAATTCCACCTGTTAATGAACTCTAAATTTTGTATGCAAAAAACATCCTCTCTACTACCCATACTAACAGCAGAGACAAAGCCTTCTGATTGCGTACCTGCCTTTATTGCGCCCTGCTGGATATCTCCCGCAACAAGCATGGACAAGGAGGGGCAAAGAAACGGAGAGTGGATTCGTAAACCGCCTCGGCATTTAACGAGATTATTGTTCTCCTCGGGCCGTATTGTTTGTATGTACCTGACCTACCTACCTATTGCATGTTCACAACATACGTAAGTAACACACATTCCTTGAATACAGTCCAAAATAATCAACCCACAAGAACAGAAACCCTGTTCTTTGTTCTTGTCCATTAAAAAAAAGTGCAGGTAGTAGAACCCAAAAAGAAAAGTAAAATTCGGGGAGCAATTCCGTCTATCATCTCGAGTCCTCCCCCCCCCCCCCCCCACCCCCTTCCTCCCTCTTCCGTAACCCCCCCACCTTCCTTTTCCACCAAAAACAAGCAGCAAAAATGGACGATTTGGTAAATAAATTTCCATCCGAGCTCGGCCGTTCCTCCTATGTTGTATACGTGTGATATGGCCAATCACACAAGAGCGATAACCTTTTCTCATTCTCAGCCAACCAAATCCTGGTTAATATTAAAATGGCATGCAGCCGATCCAAGAGCGTGAAGGGAGGAGGACAAGACCGACAAAAAGGAAACGTCTTGGCACAAAGTAGGGAGAAAATGCAACGCTGGGTTTTTACGGGGTTCAACGGGGGACAAGGACAGGACAGACATGGAGGTGACATTTTTCTTTTGGCTCCTGTCGTGGCGTCTGGCTTGCTTGAGGAACTGGAGGAAAAAAAAAAAAAAAAAAAAAAAAAAAAGAGTCATTGACGTCTTGAAAAGATCATCTAGGATATTAAACTTGGGGGGGCGGAACATTGATTTGTTCTTTCTCAAGCCATAGAATCAAAAATGGCAGAACTTGCATGCAAATCTGTACGAAATGTACAATCAGTTGATCATCATGATTTACACTTGCATGTATGATACATTCATGGCCCACCGGTTTCCCCAGAACCAATCGATAGGAAAACGGCGGCTCCCGCGGCACGTCACTTTTCTTACTTTCGCTGACCATCCCAGCCCATCAACCTCCATTTCATAACGCACACTGTGCAGTACAGTACAGCCTTCCATCCGGCACCGACCAGGCATCTCGAGGGGGGCGAACCTCTCCGATTTGTTTTCTCTCTTCACTTGCCCAAACGACGGATACAGTACGGATAATGTAATGTAACGCATCATGCACTGCATCATTGCATATGCACCAAAGCAACACACAGACACACACACAGGCACACACTCTCTCCCCTTCGCGGGATATGTGCATATAATCCTATATTCTGTCAAAAGGTATCTAATATCAACGTCAACCCCCCAACACCGCAGATGCAAGAAGAAAGTTCAAACACAATCAAGACAAAAAAACAGACTTAATGTCTCCCTTTCTCATGTTTGCCATCTTGTCGCCTTACAATTAGACTACCTGCCTCCTACGTCGAGTCTCCCTCGTTGAGCATAAAGAAACGAAACGAACGTGCCATCCAAAAAGAAAAAAAAAGAACAAACAAAAAGCAATTCTTCGGGTTTTCAGTTATGTTGGTTTGAAAGTTCTTGGTATGTCGAATACGAGACGCCAGCTCTCTCAAAGATTATTCTTCGATCTTCCTCTCAGTCCCGTTTATCCATGTCTTCGCTCGTCATCTGTCATTTCATCAAACGGCAGCTAGAAGGCCAAGCATATACTAATCACACGTCGGCGGGCGTACTGATGAAGAAAGCCGCGCGGATTAGGTAACGTGACTGGATTTTGTAAACGTCTCGGGGGCGCCGCTGTACGTGTTCCATCATCACCTGACCACTTTTACATGAGAATGCAACACGAGTTCTGCTTCTTGGCAGACTTGTAGAACATCTTGCTCTGCGAGCTCAGGTCGGAGCTCTTCTGCACCAAATCCTCCAACTTCTCGCCACGTTGCAAGACACTGTCGATCGCCTTGTGGAGAATAATCTTAGTCTCGTCCAACTCCTGCTGGATCTTGGCGATGCTGTTGGCAGCGTTGGCGTCCTGGTAGTTGTTGAGATAGTCTTGAATGGCAGGGAAGGAAACATCCCCATCCTTGGTAGCCTGTTGGATAGTTGCTAGTGGCACCTCGGACAAGAACTGGTCCATGAGCTTAGACAGCACGCTGTGCGCGGCGATGTGGGGGTATTCCTTTGTGATGACGACGCCGGCGATGCCTTCGGAGCGAGCATAGCAGTGGACGACGTAGTCCTGCTCCTCCACAGACTGTCTTTGGCCGGGCTTGGTACGCTCCGCGACAGTCTTGCTGATCATGGTCATGAAGTTGGCATATTCGTTCTTTGTAAATCGAGAGTACTCGCTCAACTCGTGGGCGGCCGTCAGTTGTATTGCCGGCTGCTTGGTGTTATCCAAGACTCCGACGTAGTAGAGCTTCATTTTGGCGACGGAGCGTTGGGTCCCTCGGTGATTGATGAGAAGCAAGTGGAGCACACTCACCACCGCCGGCACGGGGTACGGAGTCGGGGAGCGAGGATGGACACTTTTCGGAGTTTTGGCGACGGGAGCGGACTTTCGGTTGCGGGCGGAGGTTCGTGAGCGATGGTGAGATTTCTCAAGATACGTGGAAGGTTTGCGAGATAATACCGCGTCGTGCACCAAGGATCCTGTCTTTCGCGAACTGGTTGATGATGGTGGGGCTGGGTGGTTTTGGTGTTGGTGATGTTCCTACGTTTGATAGATGGTCTCAACCTCAACCCTGTCATACCGCCTTTGACCGCCTGCGAGACAACCGTCAGCGCGCCACGCGGACATACCAACAGACCGGTTAAAAGCTTCCCCGCTGCCGAGCCCGCGTCTTCCGCGGCATACAACACACGTACTCACAGATGCATATCCCGCCTACCTGCAAACCACATGCGCTAACATGACTGTAATTAATTAGTACATTATATACACACGTACTAAACGTTCCAGTCATCAAAACGCCGGCTGTCTCCACCAGCCACGTCCACTGCCCCCCGCGCCAATGCTCAATGCCAGACCGACTTCTGATGTTTGATCAATCTGTTGTTGCACATCTCCCGCAAGACAGAATGCAGATGGAAGGGTGAAGTTGTATCGCTTCGAGTCAGCACCAACAACGAACACGCGCTAACCTTGTAACCGAGAGGGTGGGCGTCTCGACCTGGGCCGAGGATGCATGGATCAGGCAGGGCTCGCTACTTATGCAGACTGCAACCGCTCCCACAGTAACAATTTGAGCTTTGACACGGAGCGAAGCTTCCAATGTCCCGAATGTAGCCATATCTCTCATTCTGTCCCTTTTCCGCGTTTTTCATGGGTGACAATTTAACCACAGCGATAAGAACAAATGACAATCAGTATTATCTTCCAGATGGGCATGTGCAGCTTGCAACAGCAGTTAGAGTCTTGTTCAACGGGCCAAGCACCCTTCGCGGAGAAGCAGGAGAGCACTTGCCGTTCTGGTTCATGGGGTTTACCGGGGTACCCTCGATTGGACGTGCCTTCCGTCCACTCCCAAGGAAAGGATGAGCCTGGGTCCACCGCTCTTTTCCACTTTCCACAGTCCACTGCGGGCAAACCAAGAGATCTGGGTCCGCAGTTCGTGGAGTGGTTGCGTTGCTGTTTGTAAATGGAAAGGTGCCACTGGCCAATGTGCCTATCCGAGAGATAATAATAAGAGGAAACAAAGCCTCCCACACGCTCGCACAAACACCCACGCACCACTCTGTCTTTATCAGCCCTGAACCCCAAGCCCCAAGGCCTCAACAGAGTCTTTTTTAGATAGAAGGAAGGAGGCTCCGGATTACCGACCTCCTCTGGTACCTTTCGTATCCCATCGGGTTTTCCGTCGGCTGTGGCACCAAGCTCTCCCTTCTCCCACCCTCCCATCCGATCCGCCGCTAATTGCCGGCTGCATCGCGCCCTCGCCTCCAACTGTTATTTCATACATTAGTAGCAAGGGAGTCTCGCACTCTTGCCTCATCTCTCCTTTGGGCTTTTTTTTTTTTTTTTTTAGGATTGGATTTCTCTCGTCTGTCAAATACACTCGGGGGACGCGGCGGCGATATTCAACATCTACCGCTGACCTTTTACACAACTCCGGCCCGCTTCATCAACCCACGCCCGCACCACCCACGCGAGCGGTCCTTCCTGACCCCCACAGCCGCGCCCTACTGTTCCGCATAATTGCATTGGATGCCCGCTCGCGAAATCGGCACCCAACCACTTCTCCTCACTCAGTCTGCGACAACCATTCCATCATGGCAACCGACTTGGTAATGCCTCAGCTGCCTGCCTACCCCCAGCAGCAAACACAGCAGCAGCAGCAGCAGCAGCGCTTCTATTCATCCCCGCAGAAGCAGCAGAAGAACGCCTTCCGCGCTCAACCACAACTGGCCTACCAGCCAGCACCCCTCCCGACCCCCTATCCATCTGCAACGAATAAAACTCAGATTTCACCACTCAGCACCTCCGGTAGTTCACAAACATCTCCCAAAAATTACACGGCCCGGGAAGAAAGTAAGCCATACATACCGGCAGTGTTACGCAGGAACGAGTTTCCCCCAATCAATATCTCGACCGAGGCCGAACTCGTGATGCAGGAGCGGTCCGATGAGCAGCCACTCCGTCCCAACAGTAGCTTTATGAGCCTTGGTGGACTGGGTGCATTGGGAAGACTGAGCAGAAGGTCGACGGGCGACAGTGCCAAGCATGTTGACGGCTCCTGGAATCTTGACCTTTTTCCCGAGCCCACCGGCGCGCCTACTAGGAAGAATTGGAAGGTATGGGTTTACCTTTTTGCACACACACACAACTTTCCATGTCCGTGCTAACCCACATTCTAGCCTGATTCTGAATCCATTATCTGCGACGATGCAAGATGCAAAAAGTATTTCGGCTATTTTACTCGACGGCACCACTGCCGGAAGTGCGGGCATATCTTTTGCGACACTCACAGCAACTACGAAGTCCCACTCGACCAAGATGCCAACTACAACCCGCGCGGAGCCATGAGCCGTGCGTGTGCCTATTGCTACATGGAGTTTCAGGAATGGCGCAGCAGGACGAATAGTCAGTCCTCAAGGGGAAGCTCGTCGGATGGTAGCACCAAAGGAGGCAATCTCGCCCAAAGCAACACTGGCCCCGTGGTTGGATCTTCACCAATCGTTTCGGTCGGCAATGGCTTGATGTTTGCTCCATCGCGCGCTGCGGAGATCGCTCATAGTGTTCCTCGGGATTGGAATTGGAGCACATTCTGAGACTGGCGGCCTAAAATTCTGGTTTTCGAATAGGCTTTTGGTCAAGGACGACTTGCTTTTGTTGCAAGATTCCCGACAACCGATCCAACAAACCACGGCTCATGCCCGAGAGTGGCTGAGTTTCAGAGATGAAGGAGAGAGAAGAGGAGGCCTATAGATTATAGACTGGTCTGGGGATTGGTAGGGGACACAAGGAGGATGTTGATGTCCCTATTTTCTTCTTCTTCTTTGCTTCTCTTCATGATATAAAGGAGGATAAGATACCCCAGTGTCTCCGGTCGACGACACAACTTTTTTTTTTTCCCTCTTTCGGTTTTCCTTTTCGTTGCATTTTCACGTTTCAAGTGAGAATAGCTTGATTACTTAGCATGGCGTCGGGGCACATGGATTTTTTCAATTTTTTTCAATTTTTTTTTTATGCAGGTTGGTTGGTACGGTTTTCAGAGTCTGGGGAGTGGGAGTTATAATGGCTTGAGATTGTTTGTCGATTTTTCTGCAAGTTCTAGCATTTAGCATTGCTCCATGGTGTTGCCTGTTTATAATTGAGGGAACGAAATTCTCAGGTGCTTTTTTGTCTTTTTATGTTCGTTATGGTTGGTCATGGTCTGAACGTCCTGGTGTTGTACTTTTTTGTGTCTCTTCACACATCTGTCCAGTCTCACCGTTTAGTGGAGGTATGGTTTTAAAGCTAATTCGAGGGCGGTATAGCAGGAAGGAAGAGAGGAGGTGGGATATAGCAACTCTCAATAAGTTAATCATTACACAACTACCACGAGATATCTACGTTTTGTCTGTTACTGTATGCACGAACTCGTATCCCCTAGATGCTTCGAGAATCGGGAGCGGAATATCACTGATCTCCACCACCTCCTCCTGTTCAGACGTTAAGACTATCCACAAAAGTAATCAAGACGACGTCAGTTTCGTGTAGTAGTTGACCAAAGTGTACCCTTCGCACCCGTAAAAACAGAAGTGATCGTTCCACACTCTGTACATATTTCCCTTTCCCAAGTAGAATACGCCACTCCCAATCTCGACTGATCTGTTGATTCTTCAGATGGATTTTTTCCCTCTATTCTCCACAAACATCGGACAAACGTACAAAAGCCTCCTTCCCTGAACCTTTTTTTTTTTTTTTTTTTTTTTCCTGATCCTTTTTCTATTTCGTCATCACTCCATTCTTTTTTTATCATAGGATTTGACTTCAAAACAGAAAACAAAACAAGCCAAAAAAAGGAACTTTTTTTTTTTTTTTTTTTTTTTTTTTTCCTCATTCAAATCCTCTCTCTGTACTGTATGTATGTCAATCTTTGTTGACTTGACGTCATGTTCCTTCCAAACACAGCTAAACTGATCATCCTCTCTGTCTCTCTCTAACACACACACACACACACGGACAGACACAACACACGCATGCATCCATGCACGCACACGCACGACCGAGCCAAAAGGAGACAAGATCGAGATTCTGCGCGGCCCCCCCCTCCCCCACCCCGTTTTCTTTTCGTTTCTTTTATTTGGCCTTCCTTGCTTCCTTTCTTACACTAATAAACTTGTTCTTCTTCTGGAAGCCGGTTCATCCGTCTTACTTGCCTAGTTTCTCTCAGAAGGATAGAGAGGGGCCGGGTTGTCTATTGGTGGGTAATAATTTAGGTTTCAATGTGGGTAAGGGTAATGAATTAGTGTATTTTGTTGACTGGGAAGAACACGAGCGACAAGGTACTGTACATACATACTGTACGAATAAAAGGCTTTTTTATTAGGTAGTTGATTTCAAGAATAGTGAGATCGTCAAAAATCACCTACTCGATGCAGCTTCAATTCGGGTGTGTGATTGTCCTCTGAAATCTTCTTGTTGTAACAACACTTACTCTTCTTTTCCTGAGTAGAGTAGATCCTAATTATATGGCAACATGAAAACGGCATTCTTTCGACATTACAATGTTCACAATGCTCGAGATTCGCTCGGGCATCTAATTAGAGTCATGTTCACAAAACAAAAACGAATAGTTTTGAAACTGTTTTTCCTTTATTCTCTACATTTTTGACCAACCACGCCTCGGGTCATTGCAGAACTTCAAATCTCTACTCTCATCGCCTAATCCACCCTTCACCAATCTCAAGTTCCTTGAAGGACTTGTTGGTTGCACTGACAGTGATTCACCCAGCAGATATTTCGCTTGAAATTGCTTCATCTGGCACAGAGTCCCATGACTTGGGCTGAGCCTTACATTTTTCTCGTTCCTCTCTCTCTTTTATGCTTATGATCCGATACCAATGCCCTGAAAAAAAAAAAAAAAAAAAAAACCAAACCCATTCCTTTTTGACCAATCGCCACCCAAAATAAATAAACCACTTGTTCCGCTATGCTTTTGAAGGACTTCACCGGATAAGCAAAGATGCTTATAGTTGATGTCAAAGTGTTGTGAATAAAAAAAGAAAAGAAAAAGAAAAAAGAAAAAAGAACCTGTCATGAGAGTTACAGCTCCACCACGACGACATATGCTTCCTCTTCTTAATCATGGCCTTCGTATGTACGTCGTTGTAGATCGAAAATGTGCAAAAGATTCAACCTTTTGATCACATCTATTGTCTGCTGCGGAGGACACGGCCATTCGACTTCTTGACTGACTCCTTGCTCTCACCATAGACCTCACGCTTCACGTTGTTGGCGGCATCCCAAGTGGCCTTCTCAACCAGGGTAGCATCGCTGGGCTTGGAACCCTTAGCCTTGGAGCTAGCGGCATTGCTACGGCGAATGTAACTCTCAATGAAGAAAGCAACAAAGAGGTAGGTGAGAGGGGCAAGGTAGAAGACGTTGAGCCAAATAGCAAAGGTAGTCCCGCTCGAAGTGATGCAGGGCACTGTCTGCTGTTCGAAAACGCCCTTGACGCTGCCAGAGGAGCCAGCAGAGCCATTAGCGACGGCAGATGCAGAGGAAGCAGCGGCACCGGTCTTGGACCCAGCACCAACGGGGATCTTGTAGCTGATGAAGGAGTGAATCATGGCACCAGAACCACCAACAAGGAACTGGGTAATTTGCATCGAGGTGAGGGAACGCTTGATGAACATGGGCACCCGGATCTTGAACGCGGTGACCGAGTAATAAGTATACTGGACCAGTTGTTAGCGCCTGTTCGTTTCCAATTCGTTTGAGTCAGGGACCAAAGACTTACCATGATCGCATGGATGAACGAGTTGAAGAAGACGAAGATCCAGATTGGGACGGACATGTAACGCATACCAGCCCACATGCACATCATAGCGCCGGCGTGGTGGTAGGTCTGGAGGGTGGAACTGAGCTTGCCCTTGGCGAGGATGATGAGGGTGTCGAAGACCTCGTAGAACTTGCTGAGGTAGAAGAGCCAGCCATAGAAAGCAAGACCCTCATTCCACATGCGGCCGCCATCGAACCGGCTGGCAGCGGCACTCTCGGTCAAAACACCCCCTGAAAGAGTCTTCCAGGAGCTGGAGTCCTCGTCCCAGAATACCGAGTTACCAAAACCCCCGGGGCCGTTGATCTGGCACATGGAATCGACGGTGGCAGCGAAACCGTGAGGGCCCATGGGGCTCACCATGGTGCGGCGGAGGGCATTGAACATACCCCACCATGTCCAGGCAGAGTAGACGGCGAGGAAGATGTTGTGGGCAATGACGAACCAGCGGAAGGCCCGGGTCTTGGATATGGCCCATGGTTTCTTGCCGGTGCTCTTGTTGTAGCTGTTGAGGGCTTTGGCCGTCACGGCGTAGACAGCAGCGATGGTGAGGGGCACCTTGGGATCGAGCACGGCCTGGTAGACATGATCGGGGATGGCGATTGGTGGGGCAAACGACGCTGTGCCCGGGGGAGGTGGGGGTACGAAGCCAGCACCGGTTCCTGGAGGAAACTTGAAGAGGGAGACGTCGGGAAGCGTCAAAGATACGCCTTGGAAAGCCATTTTTGCGTCGGTTTGCGTCCTTGGGGACTGACAATGGCCAGACTGGAAAGATGAAGTGGTGTTGAGCAGGTTCAGAAATAAATGGCGTGGTGGGAAGCGGGCGGTTGATTCTTTTTGTTAGAATTTTGCTTTCCCAACGTTTTTCAGATCCCCCCCAAAATGCACGTCACACTGGCAGGGGTAGACCGGAGAACCACTTTAGAGACGAGGGGAAAGACAGTCTTTTAGACAGTGTACCGAGGGATGAGCCGACCTAGGAATGGATGAGAGGAATCTGCGGAAGTTGCAGACAGATTATGGCAATTTATCTCTTGCTTGCCGTATCAGGGCGCGTGCTAGAACGTGCTTGGACATCTTCGGTGCGGTCTAGAGCGTAAAGATCTTTCCTCAGCTACTACATGCTCTTGAAGATTTATTACCTACCTAGTTACCTACACTTACTATACTGCTTACTGGGTACCACGCACGGGGTGGAAGAGCTCCCCTCCACACTTCTTTGATAGCAATATGGAAATGTGACTCCGTCGTTGGGTACCTATCCACAAAAATCGAGATGCAACGAAA
This sequence comes from Cladorrhinum samala, assembly GCA_033576145.1. Taxonomy (NCBI): domain Eukaryota; kingdom Fungi; phylum Ascomycota; class Sordariomycetes; order Sordariales; family Podosporaceae; genus Cladorrhinum; species Cladorrhinum samala. The sequence continues at coordinate 104,443 of MU865010.1, read as the reverse complement.
ATAGTCCTGACTCGACTCCGCTGTAGATCGGGCAGCTACGCTCAAGGCCGTCGCCCTTCCCGGAGCCTGGCTTATCTGAAGGAAGGTTGAGGGAACGCCGCCAGCCTTAACGGGTGTTCATCCGAGCAATCATCTGGCACATGGTTGGGATGATGTGGAGGGGCATGCCGCTTACATCGCCTCCGTGGAGGCAAAATATACATACAACCGCGGCGAGGCATGGGTGGGGGAAAAAAAAAATCGACGGTTCCAAAGCTTTGGCACCATGGCATCGATTTTACCTTTTTGGGTCCCACAACAAGCTCTCTAGCCGATTGTGATCAGAAAGCAGGGCTCAGACGAGGCGATTGCGGAGTTGCCGTGATGGACGAGGTTTGTTGATCAGAGGGCCCCTGACCAGTTCGCATCACATGCAATTCCTTTAGTGGGATAACAGCGCGGGATGAAGCTGGTGGACAGTCGATGTCCCAAACCCCAGATGACAAAAAAAAAAAAAAAATATCGCGGCTAGTCCCCTCCACGGCATGCAAGGCCCCGCTCGGCCGAGGTTTGACAAGCTGCAGAAAGGGTCGCACCTTTGATCCCATTGGCCAATTGCCTGCAACCGCATTCAACAAAAAAACATCAAACATCCTCACCAATTGACTTCTTTCAAGATCCCCACTCATCCCCAACATAAGCTGCATTGCACAACAGGATTTCCCATCTTGCCGGAACTCGCATGCATATCGATGGGGGTGGTGGCAACCGCCTTGGCATTTCACAACACGATTTCGGTCTTGTTGGACACACTGGATCATGCTGCGTTGATATCGTCCAGCAGCAGATTACCTACCTACTAGGGCAAGACGAATGTCAAAAGTTGCTTTCACATGCGTCCCAACATTTTACACATATACCTCGCCTGGCAATGCCGAAAGGGCATTTGCCCAAGCCAGGATTGCTCTCGAGGCTCCCGTTCCAGTGAGTGCCGTCTCATACCTATTGGGGTTCATCTGCTTCGATTTCGGCCGACCATGTTTGAGCCGAGCGCTCCGCTAGTCTACCCCGCGCCTAGTGATCGCTCATGGTGAGGTTTGAGCTTTAGAGGACCTCACGGAACCTGTCTGCATGAACTTATTGACTGCGGAGCTAGTAACAACCCTCCTTGCGTTGCCCGTGTAAACTGATAATCCCGAGCATTGCAAATCCTTGTGAGAGGAATTCCGTCTGTATCGCCGCATGGGAGCGAGATGCTCTTGTCGTCCTCCTCTCCGATGCAACTTCCTTTCAGTTTGAGGTTGGGCTGAATATTATGCGCAATTTCTTGTAACATTTTGCTAACCTCACAGCAAGCCGGAAGCACTTCGCATAATGTGTTCAGTTCGAGCCCACGCGTTTCTTGTTTTGTCAAATTTCATTCGCAGGCCTCTGATTCCCTCATCCATCAATCGGTCGAGGCTTTATATGGTGTAAATCCTATTATGTGATTGGCCCAATCATACACTCGAGATACAAAACGGCAAGTGGTGGTCTGTGCTGTTAGTCGACTTCACCCCCAACTTGTGGGGGGGTTCCTTTTTTCCATCTCATATATCGACTTGATCTTTTGTCTTGGTCGGATCAATCAAATCTAATAATTATAGTAATTGGGACCGAGAAAGTACAAAATACTTTACCATGTTCCCGGGTCGATCAAACTCCTGTCAACAAGCAGAAATGTTGCAAGTTTGATGGAAGCTCATCGTAAGGTGTCAAGAATCATGATACTAGAACACCACGTGTTGTCTAGCTATTATCTAAACATAGCTGTATTCAGAGTTACTTACTTTTCCGGCCGACTGTCAAGTATTCAATGACACGGGTCCCTCCGCCTTATGAAAGTACGAAGGATGTTTTGTAACTTTTGTTTGTTAAATAATTTCTCCTCATTCAGGTTCATAATTATCTTGCAATCCGTGTCCTTATGTCTTTTTTATTTATTTATTTATTATTTATTTTTTGGACCTAACAGCAGACACAAGTCACATACGAAAACAAAGTAGATAGCTGACATTGCCAAGCATGAAAAAAAAAAGTCTTTACCATCCACCAATCCTGATTTAACAAAGCCTTTTCCAAGACACTTGCTACCAAATTGATTTGACTCAGCTTCAAAACCCTCATCCTCTCTGCACCACCTCAACACACAAAGTCATCCCCCAGGCAACTTGGCCGAGCGGTCTAAGGCGCCACGTTAAGGAACATCCTTGATAACAGATTCTCCTCTTTCTCCTTGGGAAGAAAATGAATTCCGTGGTCCGAAAGGGCGTGAGTTCGAATCTCACAGTTGTCATGTGGCAAAACAAATCACAACACAGTTCAGTTGTGATTCAAATTTTTTTGGCGGGTTTTTTTTTTTTTTTGCGTTGTTTTTGTCCCCCCCCCCCCCACCCACCCCTCTATTTTTGGTTGAATGTGGAGTTTCAGTTCGGGATGTTCAAGGGGAAGGGGCACAAACACGCCCAAGTGGAAATAAATCAAGCACTCCTTGATACTTTTGCTTGGGATTGCGTTTGCGCAGGCCGGCCTAGGTTGCGCATCTGAATTCAAAAGGCTACTCTAAAAAAAATTCCAACATATGTCCTGCTTATTTATTTCACCGGGAATGAATATATCAAAGGTAGATAAGGGGCCTCGAAAAAAAACCACATTCATGCGTCTGGTATGTATTGGAAGGCATGTCTTTTGGGTATTGTTATGTCTTCCGTTTATTGCTGCACAAGCTATTTCGATCACCGCGTGAGGGATTGCCGCATATGACTGTATTGTGTAGGTATACGTACTCCTGGGCTTGCTAAGGAATTGTGGGGGTTGTGAGAACCCTCAACCCCGCCCCCTCGGTCTGCAGTTTCCAAGGAGAAACATGAAGATGAATGAATTACTATAGATAGAGGTGCAATTCATTATCATGACATAAGTTTTAGACGGAAAGTATAAGCTATGAATCGCTTGCTTTGAACATTTAATGCCCGTTCTCTCTTGTTCAAACTCTAGCCAGCCATCCGTCAGTGAAAAGGCACTTTTAACATCATGAACAAATGCAAATTTTTATTAGGGAAGGAAAAAAAAAAAGGCAGTCATGTTTGTCTGGTATGTAATATATTTACATCATTGTTGCAGAGAAATGTGGGAAAACAGAGCAGCAATATGCAAATGCCTTGTTTGTGCCTGTTTCGAAAATTCTCCTGACCCTCCACCTCAAGCCCCATCATTTCCCTCCTTCACGGCTCCGCCAGAAGAAACGAAAAAGGAAAAGAAAAAAAAAAAAGAAAAAAAAAAAGAGGAAAATTTGCATAATCCCTTGTGAAAACAGGAAAAAGGTCTTGGCAGAGAGATTTAGTGGTATCATGAATAATGAAGAACTGACTGAGTGTGATGTGCGTGGGTACGTATATGAACGACCACAGCAACAACAAACAACAAACGACCACCGACAGGTTTTGGAAAGAAATTCATACTGAAGAAGGGGGCAATTATTCTCTCGATGTCTTCTTCCTCTTCTTGTGTGCTGAAGAAGAAGGACTCTCAATAATTCTGTAAAATGTAATAAAAGGAAATAAGGGTGTCCGAAGGGCGATGAGTTATATAAAATATAAGAAAAAGGGATTGGTCGGAAAACCGTTTCAGTGAAGGGAAGGGGCGCGCTGAGATGAACGACATCCAAGCCAGTAAATCCAATTAGTGTGCATGACTTTGATGAGCTTCGCGAAGAACTGTTGAGGCATGTTAGCAAAAGATGATGTCTTCCAAAGTTTAACTGGCAGAAAAAAAAACTTACTATGCAAAATATTCATCTGGCCAGCCCGATCTTCACACGCAATCTGCAGCCCACTGCCATCCACAAAGTCAAGCACAACGCTGTTGGGGAGCTCCTGTAGCTCGACATCAGGAGTGTAAGGATTCTTGAAGTCGCTAATGTGATAACGCTTCATCATACCCGCCTGCTTGTTCTTGGGCGGCATCATGGCGGCTCCTGAGACGGTGCTCAGAATCAAGAATCCATGGCTATCAAGGCAAATGCTCCGGCGCTTCCAAAGGAGATTATCAGGGAATTGGACATTGACGTCACCCATGAACGCAATGATGCTTGGAGAAGACTGTGCCGTCGAACCGCTCCTTGAGGCAGCCTCAACTTCCGCAGCGTTTTCCTCGGCAACTGTGGGCGAGATTGACGGCGTTCCAGTCTTCCTGCTGCTGGGAGCAAGGGTATTGGAGATGCGTCTCATGAACCGAGACGTACGGCTGGTCTTACTGTTAGGGCTGATAGGGGTCTTTTCACCCCTGCTCTCGGCATCGGACTCTGCAGCCGCAACGACGTCCGTGCGGATGGGGGAGAGCACAGCACCGGCAGGGCTATTTTGCTCCATAGATGACCGGCGGCTGCCGATGCTCAGCCGGCGAGAAAGGCTGCTGTTGTGGACCGAAGGAGGACGTGAAGAAGCTGTGCTGGCGGCCGGGGAGGCAAGGCCGGTTTGCGCAGAAGACGTAGCAAGGTTATCGCTTGATGGAGATTTCGCACCCTTTATGAAATCCTTGACGACAGTCAGAGATGACCGCCGCTGGAAGCGAAGCCCTTCTTGAACCTTCTTGAGCTCCTCGACAGCGAGCTCACCATTCCGCTCCCGCGACTCGGATCGGCGAGTGTTACTAGAAATGCGCCGTTGCAACAACGAAGGTCGTCTCTCAAGCCCCGAATCCTGCACAGAGCTTACCGATCTCGCGGGACTCTGGGAAACACGGTTTTGTAGGTCAACCATCAACGGCGACTGCTTCAACTCCAAGCGACCGTACTCCGCGGCGTCAGTGTTTGGCTCTGGAACATGAGGGTAAGGCTGGTTAGGGTCTCGTACAATGCGAGCCGTGACTTGAATCGAATCGGGCCTCCCTCTAGGGGGCATCCCCCCCTCAAACATGGAGAGGCGGCTCACCACTGACCCTGATCGATCTCGTCTCGGTAATCTGGCTGCGTCTGGCGACGATTCTGCCGAGCCGGGAGGAGAAGGAGACGACGGTCCATTGGTTAGCGAAATGTTGCTGTCCACGACGGAAGGAGATCTTGAATGTTCACGGCCAGCAGCTTTACGGACTGCAAAGAAAGTGGAGGCGGGCCGCGCCTTGGGCACAGCGTCCGCTGTTACGACGCTTCCTGAAAGCTTCTGGAGTGCCTGGATACGCTGAGAGATACTTGAGCCTACTCTGGCGGCGCTCTGGGGCCTGGAATCCGCTGCCTGCTGTTGCGAAACCCGTTGCAAATAAGCTGATCCAGATGAAGCAGATCTCGAGGTACTCGGTGGCGGCATGTCCTTCGGCGTCAGAAGCGAGGTGCGAATAGGGCTCGAAACTGTCCTAGTGAACCTGCCGGGGGATAATCCAGCGCCCTCTGTTCCGGCAATGGTCGATCTCTTGGAGCTCGAATCATTCGGAAAGAATGGACTAATCGGCGACTTGGATACGGTGATCGGCGTGGCCTGCTGCAAAGTTGCCGACCGGAGCTCCTCCATGAAACCGTCATTATCGGTGATGCTGATTACAGATTGTCGCTTGTCTAATTCTGGAGCTTGGAGGCTTGTGTGAATGAGTTCTACACCGCTATTTCGCCTCGGTATCCCTGCTTCTGCGGCTGCAGTTTCGGCGAGCTCAGCCGTCCTTGTTTCTGCCGTCTCGTCGGGGACCGGTAGGGTTGTGGTGGCCGAGGCTTCGTCCTTCACATCTGCCGACTGAGCGACGGCAGCGGGAACCGTCTCGGCTTCGGCGCCTGTCGCTGACTCTTCCTCTTCATTCTCGGCGACCACTGGCGTTGGAGTCGTGCTGCGTGTCTCCTCAACCTTCACTGGGACTGATGCAACCGAGAAGCTGGATACTGGCAAAGCTGGAGCGGGAGGATCCGATACCGGCGAGAGATTTGCGTTGCTGTCTCCCTGTAGGGTCTCCTCATCTGCTACCTTGGTCGCCGGCTCAGAAATGTTGTTTGCGGGCTGCTGTTCAGCATCGCTACCATCATGATTTATATCCCCATCATCCTTGGCCACGATGGTCTCCTCCGTCGAATCTGACAACGACGAAGCCTGGGTAGAGGCGCCGATATCCGAAGAAGCCAGAGGCGAGGTAGGGTGCGAATCTGGTTGTGCGTCAATCGAGGACTGGTCTGCGCCAACTTCAATGCCAATCCCTGAATCGGTGTTTGAGTCGGCCTTGGAGATTGAGACGAGGTCATCCTGACCATGATTTTCATCCTGAAGCTCTTCATCGTGGTGGGCAACTGAATGAGTCTCGATATCTTGGTCATCATCGGGGAGACAGGGCGAGCCGGGAGCAGATGGTATGTCACCAGTTGGCAGTTCCAGAGCCGAAGGCTGCAAGCTCAGCATCTTCTTTTTCTCTCTCAGCTTCATCGCCTTCAAAAGCCGCGCTTTCTCAGGGGTCATCGTGTTTTGCTTGGCCAGGGGGGCCGGGATGGTCGGTGCTTCGGCCGGCTTGAACAACGACGGGGAACTGAGTGCAGACATTCCGTTGCGAGCCGCCGGTTGATCAGCTTCGGCTTCAGCAGTCTGAGCCCCAGATTCGGGTACTGCCGAAATCGCGGCTTCTGGGGACGTGTTCTCTGTTTCCTCAGCTCCTTCCTCGTCCTCACCAGAGCGACCTTTTTTGGTGCCTTTTGAAAGTGCCTTTATCTTGTCAGGCAATGTCGCAACAGGTCTCGTTGCTCCATTTGCAGAGGTTCCCGGGCGACCAGCAGCTTCCACTGCGGCAGACGGCCTGGGACCAAGCTTTACACGAGGTTTGTACGGATAGGAGCTGATGGGGTACAAATCAGGTCGCGAAGACTGTGAAGATGCACGCCGCGCAGCTTCATCCAGTGATTGCGCCGGCGAATAGGGCGTCTCGAGCCCAGTAAACTGGGGAGGATCTATGCCGTTCGAAAATCGCGACGCTTCCGGGGAGTTGGCGAGATCTGCGTTGAGCGTTACAGGAGAAAGAGGCGTTCCGTGGGGCGTGCAAGGGCGGTGGTCTTCCTCTTTCACAGTTGATTGTCTCTTTCTCTCCCGTTCTTCTTCCTCCTCCTCCTCGGTAATTTCCACCAATCGTCTTCGGCGCAGCGAGCTTGTCGATGAGGACGTCGAACCAGATGCGGCATGCAACGAGCATGCAGCGGAGAGCTTAGTATCCTTGAGCTCCTTGGCGTCTGTGATCTCGAAGATGGTATCGTGAGGCGCGAAGCGATCGCAAACGGCATCGAAGTGAACGGTCACTCGCGCTGTGCAAAGGATAACCGGGGGAATGTATGAGCTTTCTCTCTTGTTTGTTTTACTGAGGCAAGGGGTTCCCTCAAAGAATGGAGGGGTCATGAAACAAACCTTGGACTAATCTGGAGCAGCCTTCTGGTAGGTATTTGATGATGACATTCCTACGCCTGTATCTCAGGAACCCATACAATGGCGACTTTTCCTCGTACTGCGCGATCTCGTTCCGAACTTCAACGATGCCACCAGTGCCGCGCCCGAGCAGCTCGATCTCGTCTCGACTCGCATACTTCAGGAGGAACCTAAATTGAAAGGTAGCAGAGTTAGCAAACCTGCATGCGACAAACTCGCAGTCCATGACACGGCGCGGGTCATGAGAAAAAGGACCCTGCAGGGACATACCATCCCCCTGCCTCTGCAATAGCAGCATCGTGCGCCTCCTTGATCTGCGCATCATCTAGTCCATTCAGCGACATGTCGGCGTGCCGTGCTCAGCCGGTCTGCTGGCTTCAACCCGTGACTGCAGGATAGGATGATTGACTGTTGGGTAAACGAAACGGTACGACCGCGGTGCCGGCGTGGTCGTAGGCTGTATAGACAGGACTGTTCCGCAGGAGCTGAGCCGCGTCTTGTTGTCTACATGGAGTAATTGGCCAAATTCTGGTTGTGGTTGGGGGAGATGTTGCAATTTGCGGATGCGATTCGCGCGCACCGGAGGACAACCATGGAGCGGGATCTCGGATCCGGGCCAACGTTTTGCTGCAACTTTGCGCAGATCAGAAAGCTGCCCGAGTCACTGGAAACAAATCAGAGCACGGCCGAACAGGAAGGGCGTGCTGCAAATCTCTGTCAAGCTGCCCAAGTTGTCTCAATTTCAGGGTGGTGGAGCTCTCGGCTTTGATTGTTCTCATTCGCGATTGAGGAAATTGGCCAAGAGCTATCGCTATTCACACAATCGAGGTATTCTTTGGTAGGTACTTTTTTGGGGGAAAAGATCGGAGGGGGAAAAAAACGGTAGGAATGTGAAAAAGGTGAAGGTAAAGTAAGGGACGTTGAAAACAAGTAAGGTAGGCGAAATGAAGCGAATATAGGTCGACAAAGGGGAGAATCAATAACAAATTTGAAAAAAATAGGTACAAAATGAGTGTAAGGTCGAACCTGTCAGAAGTGCGCACGTATGTACCGGGCGACGACTTCTTCAAAAGGTTGGGAGGTGTGCAAAGTGAGGAATGAGACGACGCAATCAGGGTGTGTGTGTCCGTCTATCACACAAAACAACCGCCTAGCAGAAAGGGGAAAACCGGGAAATCTTCAAAAGAAAAAAAAAAAAAAGAATTACCGTGGGTTAATGAGGGGATCCGAGGCGTGTTAAAGGAGACGGAAGGGTGTTTCTCTGTTTGTCTTTGCGCTCCCCTTTAGTTAGACTCTTTAACGCTGCTATTGGCCAACAGTCACCTCAGGTAAGGGGTCCAGGGATGTGGTGGGGCCAAGGTCGCCTTGAAAGAGAGGGGGGGGGGCCTCAATCAGGAGTGCCTGGAGAATTCACAGATGGGAATGGATGGATGCATGGATCCATTGCGCATTTGTACATACCTTCCGGGTTTGATGCCAATTGAGCAATGAGAATTTTAACAGGAGAAGAGTATCTCCATCAACCATCTCCTGCTGACCAAGGGTTTGGACCAACGATGGATTTCTCACGACCATCGAAATTCTCAATTTATCTAGTTTAAATACCTACAATCTCTCAATGTTCTCTAGGCTTCTTTCCGGGCCGGGTCCCCTCGTGTCAAACCCTGTCACGAATCTAACCGTTTATGGACCAGCCCCATATTCGTTTCAACGGCGCTAAGTTTCGACTTTGGACTTAGTGTTTGATCAGGTCCCAAAAAAAGGTGCGAGTGAAGCGACCCTTCTTCTAGCTTTCACGATTGTATGTGTTTAGACCAGATAGAGTGTTACACAATCCCACACACGAGTTAGACCTCTTTTGCTGAACATAGAAAAGGGAAAATCAGATCTCCCAATGGTCGATTCTATGCTAGCTATATTAGATAATAAGCAAGGTGCATGAAACATTGGCAACCCACGTGCCTCATGGAGGTTTTCTATGGGATGAAACCCACAGAAGTTATCCCTCGTGCCCCCCTCCTGACGACCTGCAGTACCTACCAGTCCACATATGGATCCCACTCATCACCTGCAGACTGATGTGACCTATTAACCAATTATGCATGTGGTATTTTCTTCTTTCGGGGGGAGGGCGGAGATCTTGATGACGCTCACGGACACGCTTTGACCAATGTTCATCCAAGAAATGGAAAAGGCTCAATTCGTCAATCGATCGTTCTGTCTTTCAAAGATATCTTGATATCCGTGAGTCGGCCCACAACAGCCTCGAGCGGCCATCGCTGTCAGTCAACACTGTCCATCGTCCACCTACTATCGTAATAACATCCCACATATGGAGCTTTCAATTAGTAGTGTTTGCCTCGGTTGGCATTCCATTATTGCTGAACAATTTGGGGACCTGAATCAGCTAAACAGTGTCTAGAAACAATATTTGGCTGGTCCTTGCCTTGGTTCAAGTTTGTCGCGAGGAATGGCAGTTGCTGCCCAAGTGATGTGCCATCCCTGCGAATTAGCTGCGAATTACATTAAGGATAATGGATGCTTTCATCAGAGGAAGTGGCCGCAGGCTCTTGACCAAAATAAATGCAGTCATGCATTTAAAACATTCGTTCCACTTAAACTCTTGAGACATATCTCACCACATAACTACCACGTACCATCATCGCCAAGATCATCAACGCAACCATGCCATGCACCACTTGTAAAGCCTCGCCAGACGGTGTCGCTCTCAGCCGATGCTTAGGCTGCGGCGTCGCATGCTACTGCTCCCGCGATTGCCAGAAAAAAGACTGGAAATCCCACAAGGAAGTCTGTGCAAAATCCTACAAACTCACAGGCGGAGGAGAGCCTCTTCCTCCCAAGGCCCTTACCCAAAAGATATGCCGAACCTTCAGCCGCCTCATGTGCAACCGCTTCCTCTGGGACTTGCCAGAACACGACGTCTACACCCTAATCATCGACGCATACCGTCTCCGCATGGACGACTTCCCGAGATTTGATAACGTCTCTCAGATGCGGGCGGTAATCTACGGCGGACAAGACCTTGATGCCCGCGGCGGCCTTGAGCGCTTCATTCATCTGGCCGGCAAGCGCCCAGGCATCCTCCCTCCCTGGTGGGATTCCTCCAAGGAGGAGATGTGTCTCAAGCTCGCAATGGGAGGCATAACCGAAGACGAGCTGCCGGGTCTTCCAAAGAACACTCGCAAGTGGCTCAACATGAGCAAGCGGCCTACGGTTGATAAGGCAGAGCTGATCAGCCACTACGGAGACTCGTACTTCCCCATGAAGCTGAGACTCCTGACCGACGTCATTTACTCGTGCAGCCTGGGCAACAACGACGGTACTCCGCTGAAGCGGATGAGAGCACAGCTGGAGCAGAAGGAGGACTCGGATCAGGCCATTTGGGATACAATAATCGACGCCAGAACCGGCGAGATGACCTCTAGGAATCATGCTAAGGGTACATTTCATTAGAATATTTGCTCTAAGGAAGAGAAGAGGATGGCTACACCGTATATTGTGACTATGTCAGTGACCAATAAAATAATGCAGCTCTTTGTGTTGGGAATTAGTGATAACGCCTTGATCCTGAGTAGCGTTAAGAATGGGGCTCGACAGACATCTGATTATACAAGGCCCTCATGCTGTGTCATCTCACCATCAAGCTCCAAATAAGAATACATTAGGCCCATACAGACAAACAAATACGAGAGCTGCGAACTCATTTTCTTGTCCTCTCCTCCCCGGCTCATCTGGGAACCGCGTAGTCCTCCTCCGGTTTGAGGTTCTAATAACCTCCAAGCCCCTCGAATCCTTAAACTGAGATGAATTAACAAAATCTGTGTAACAGAGTATGAATCGGCTCTAATCATTCACCGCTACGCTAGAATAAATATGTGAGTAACACAAGACACATCCAGGCCAAAGAAGAAGAGGGGGAAAAAAGAAAAAAAAGAAAGAGAGACAGAAAGAGGAAGAGGTAGGGAAACGAATTCTCATGTTGTCAGTGCTCTGCGTTGTGTTGTGTTCTGTTCTGTGCAAGTTACGATACAATATCATTTCAATCACCTTCACGTCCTCCATCTCCCTTCCCGTCAACTCCTTCTACTCCAAATATGCAATCACTCCCGCCATCCACCTAATTATCCCTCCCACTCAACAAAAGAACAACCACCAGATTCCCATCTCTACTCCGAAGAAAAGTAATACTTTTACGTACTACCAGTCTTTGCCTCGTCCACTGGCGGGGGCTCATTATTGCCACCATTCGTCTTTTCTCCATCAACTACAATGACTTCCTCAACCCTATTACCATCCGCGTTCCCCATCCCGACTGGTTCCTCCTCAACAGAGCCCTCGATAGCAGTAGGCTTAAATCCACCTTCCCCTTCCTCAGGAGAGGACAGATCATGACCCTTTCCGCTATTACTTGCCGAAACTCCCACGGCAGCCACCTGTCCTTCCGCGATCTTCGCTTTCGTCTCGCTCACAATCTTTTCTACCTCGCTAACCTTGCCCTCCACTGAAGAAGCAGGGTCGCCCTCGACTCCAATCGCATTTTCTCCCTTGTTAGTCTGATGATCCAGCAATCCTTGCCTATCAAAGCGAACAATCATGCAAGAGAGATTGTCGGTACTGAAGCGGGCCAGGGCGTGGTCAACAAGCAGTTTGGCCGCCGCGTTGGCATCGTGCACGTTTCGGACAAGGTCAACGGCTTCTTGGTCTGAACAGACGTCCCAGAGCTAGTGAACGGGTCAGTATACGGCTGCAAAGGCAGTTCAAAAATACCTCTAAAAAAAAAGACTTACCCCATCACAAGCAATGATGATAAACTCGTCCAAATCAGGCTGAATGACCGTCTCAGTCGTATACGGATGGCCCGTCACCAAATCCTTCATGTACGTATCACCCAAGGCCCTGGTAACAGCCAGCACTCCATTCACTCGATTGTTCAATATCAACCCTCCGGCATTTGAAATTCGCTTGCCTTCATGCTCGTCGCTGCCTTTGTGATCATATGACAGCCGCAGGGCTTTACCTTGGCGACAAAGAATGATGCGCGCATCGCCGACATTAGCTGTGTAGAGAACGCGTTGCCTGGAAGCTGCGCCTTTTAATCTCGCGTGAGCCGCTTCAGGAGCTGCCAGCGAACTTGCCGCCGACGAGGAGTTGTTCTCACCAGAGGATGGTTTCCCTTCGTCAGAAGCCGCCGCCTTGGCAACTGCGGGCGCAATCGCCTGCGAGCCAGTGGCCGAAGCGCTGCTGGGCACCCGGTCTTCCCAGCGGAGAACCGCGACGGCCGCAGTGCAGCCACTGTTCTTAAGTGGAAGCTTCTCCAGCTGCGAATCGACAGAGGTAAAAGTTTGATCGAGAAGCTCCGGTATAGGAGAATTGGGATGTTTCCTGATCATTTCCTCGAGTATGATGTGTAGCTTTTTCCCGCACCAGTCTGCGGCGAACGTGCCTGCGTGCCCGTCGAAAATCGCAAAGTACCCGTTATCCGTCTGAACCACATCCTGATTTTGGGTGTTGCTTCCGGTTCCCTCCTTTTCCGAAGTTGCATCGTCTGAGGTCTTCGCCTGCTGCTGAGCTGTAGCTTCCATGCCTAGAGCCGGCGCGGGAGTAGGAAGAAAATTGTAAAGGAAGGCGTGGGTGTCCTCCATAGTCCGTCTGCATTTCTTATTCCGATCCTCCCAAACTCCAACCTTGAAGGTGGACCTGGGACCCGGAAGCGACTCGCCGGCGGCATTGTTGTGCTGGCCCTGGGGCACGGCAAGAGACTGGTCCTGCTTGCCTAGCTTCTGCAGAGGAGTCTGGTTGGACGACTTTGAGTCAGCACTCGCGTTGCTGTTGTTACGACCTCCAACCTGAGTAAAGAGAGTGTTTTTGGCTTGGGCTATCAGGTTGCTGGCTCTGGCGCTCACCCCACTGCTTCGGCGCTTTTTCTGCTCGGCTGAGCTGGCGCTGGGAGGGCTTCCATTGCTGCCGCTCCGCTTCTCGCCGCTGGCGGCCGTGTCGGTGGTCTTGATGGGAGTGGGCGAGGTGCGCTCCCGGTTCTGGTCGGCGGCGGGGGCGTCCTTGTCCGGGGACGGCGACTTGCGGCCGGCCTTGTCCTTCTGGTTGTTGCTTGAGTCCGAATTGGAGCTGGTCTCAGATTTTGAACTGCCGAACATCCTATTCAGCAGACCCCCGTGCGAGGAGAGGCTGCGACGCTTGTTGCCTGCCAGGTTGGTTGATTATTGCTGGAGGATTGTGGGAGAGGGGATGGCTCGGGCCTGTGTGATGCGGCGACAAAGAGAAAAGGGAGGGATCAAAGCCGTCTGTCTGACTGAAGAGGTCGGAGGCGATGTTTGTTGGTTGGTAATGTAGTGATGTCAGAAGGTCAAACTTGCAGCTATCGTGTCGCAGCTGTGGTCGCGGATGTTGTTGAGTTGGGGATATCGGGCGGATTGCAGTGGTTGTTGTTGGTGGTGTAGGTGGGCTGGGGCTGCCTGATACAACTGCGTCTAGGTCGAATGAGGGGTCTTGTGATGAGTGGGTGGTGATTGGATTGGGATTGAACGGCCTGGGGATGATGTAATGCCCGAAGCTGGAACAAGCCCAGAGCTGTGGGAAAAAAGGGTCGTTGAGGGTGGGCTTCCTGTAGCCCGTACAGTGGGGTTCCAGGTGAAGTTCGGTGTTACGTAGTGGATGGGGAGTGAATGCAGGCGAAGGTGAGAGGCGGAAAACAAAGACACAGATAGGGCAAACAACCTGATCGGCCTTTCAGAGGTGAGACTCGATCTGTAGGTGCGATCTTGTTCGATTGTGAATTGTCGATCTGGCGAGGCCAGTCCCAGAGGCTGTTGCGACTCAACCGCCGAGATGCAGGGGCACATCAGCGGCACAGGGAGAGTGGGCCAGCAGGTCGGTGATGTCCCACTGGAAGAACCTAGGCCTCCACTGGGGCCTAAAACAAACCCTGCCAAGAAGTGTAATTAACATCTACGCTATATAAGATCTAGAAGATGCCATGCTTGATCATCACGGCTGAAAGATAAAGTGTTTTGCTGATTTCAGACCAAGGGCTTTCTCCTACACAGATTATTGACTAATCTTCCATCCGTACCTGGTGCGCTTTCGTCAGCCAAAGTAGAAAAGGGCGTTGGCTGCGGTTTCCTCTGCATTTAGCGCCACGGATGTGACCGGGTATGCCGACAGATAGAAACGGGTCTGTCTGCCTGGCCACGAACGGGAATTCGCGCCTCCCTCTGAGAGTATACAAATCCTTCAACCGGGTACCTCCGTTGGAGATTCCGATACTCGCCTGGAGGAACAATCTCATGATAAGAAACGGTCTGCTTCCAAAAAGACCAGACAAGGGGCTAGCCCTCTTCCAAGCTTTCATGCTGACATCCAAGAGAGAAAACCTCGAATAATCGCTCAAAAAAAACATACACATTATCATGACTCCGAGGGAGCATAGCCCAGAAACCCAGCCCTTGATGTGCCCCAAATAATAAAATGCAAGAACCCCATTACCGAAGCCGACGAGTACCTTTCATCTTCTCAGACTGTCCAATCGTGCTTGAAGGTCATCATCCCCTGCGTCACCGCCACCACCTCCTCCTCCTCCTACTGCTTGTGCGACTTTTCGCTCGGCCACGGCGCTGGTTTGTAGACCCGTAGGTGTTTCTCCCAGCTAAATTCATATGAGTATAACAGTTTAACCACTGCCGGGAAGCATGGGAGGCATTATTCCCACTTACCGCTTGGCTCAAGTCCACACCAATCTCCTCCAGAACCTGCTCTACAATCTCATCTCCTTCTTCTTCTGCGCCGACATCCATGGCATCATCGATAGCATCATCCATCATCTCTTGTCTTTGTTCCATTACGTCGTTCTCGCGCTCAAACTCCATGGCGATCCGTTGAAGAGAGGGAAGGTTCATCGTGCGGTTCATGCTTCCGAGGGCTTGTGTAGCACCCTTCATTGCTTGCATCATCTGCTCATTCGTCCGGTATGTCTGGGAGGAGAGTGTAATTAGCAGGTGCACCCCAACGACAGCTTCCTGAGACAAAGCAAGCAAACACCAACCTGAAGACGGAGGGAGATCTTCTGCAACTGGCTCTTCATGCCATAGAATTTGTCGATATATCTTCTCGTGCGCACCAGATCCTTAGCTTGGATCTTGCAGGCGCCGATCTGACCCTTCTGGGCGGTTGCGCGAATCTGAGCCACGAGGGCCTTCTCCTGCTTCTCGAGCTTGACACGTTGTTGATCCAATTCTCTGATGGCCTTGTCGAGGAGTCGCTGGTTCTTTCGCAGACGCTCTGCAGGCGTCATGCGCTTGCCGAAAGCCCACTCCAGAATCTGGGGATCGTCAGCGTTGGTCCTTACTATCGCGACTGCAAATGGAGATCGCAGCGGGGCTACAATTGGGGACGGGGCTCCAGGTGAATCTCACATTCATTTTTCGAGGAGACTGCGATACCGGTTCGGAATTGACTCCAAAAACGGGAGACCTTGGAGGGAGAATGTCGATAGAAAGCTCGGTGGCTGACGACGTGACGCTGTGCGAAATGCAGGTCCCAGCCTGCGTTTGTCGTTTTGGGGCGCTATCTGACAAGGCAACGACTTTCCTGGTGACAATAAGTGCCCAGACCCAAGCAGAACCCAGAACGCGGAACACATGAGCCAATAATCCACAGTGACCTCATCTTTTAGCCCCGCAAAATGGCATGGGTATGGTACATGGAGTAACTCCCCACAACTTGTCCGAGTTTCACACATCAAGAGCTGCTGCACATCAAGTATTTTTAGCCAAGTCTTTGGGCTTTTTTTTTTTGGGAATCTTAATTGAAAGCGTTTGAGGTGGATGACTCGCATGAAGTATTCTCGAATTTCCATTGGTTCCATGATCCCAAAGACATACGTATACGTATGTCGTATCCGTAATTCCTGCAATACGCACTCCAAAGGAAAAAGAAAATTCATATGTAAAGATCAATAATTCTTGGTGCATGAAATATATGACTAGGTGTCGGTCGCAAGTGCTTGGTCTTTATTTTATGTTTAAATTTTTTTCGGTCTAGAGATATGAGAAGGTCCTGATAGTTTCGTTTCCTTTATACACACATACATACAAAAGAAAGAGACGTACCTGCTAGGGCAGGACGGACAAAATCGGGTTGCGGAACATCTGAAATTACGCAGTACGGTAATACACGAATGCTCAGTTGAATTACGATTACCAATGAGAGGACGGGAGGTAATAGGATAATTTTGCCCCTCTGAAATCATACGACAGGTGGATAAAAACGCAGGCTTAACCGTACAACTACCGAAAGTTGAAACTTTGAAACCTTTTCATTATTAGGAATTTTACCGCGGGAGAAAGAATTCTTACATCAGTCGCCTTATCCACCCTCATACATATCCTCCTCCCCGTCTCCTCCCCTCCTCCACCCCCCACGCCCGCAACCTAGACATCGATAGATGCACTCTCGACGATGAGCCAGGAGTACTTTTCGCCAAAGGGCAAAGCCCGCCAAGGGCATGACGATGGCGACTACGATGACGCATCCTCGAGTCTCGATGGTCCCCGCCGTGCCTCAACAGCTCCGACAGCTCCCTCGGCATCATCGGCGCCCAACTACATGACGGTTGGTAATGGCAGCACTTCGCACCATGCTGCGCGCTTGCAAGAGATGTTGAGGGACAACGACTCCGGTTATGGTGGGAGTGTACATGACGGTGTTGTCCACGAAGATCTCCCAATACGCCCCAACAACGCCTACGCCAGCGATGCCGACACTCGTACTCAGGCCAGCGCAGTTCATCAGCTTTGGTACAACCAGCACCGCAACACCCTTGGCCGTTCCATCAGTGCCGTGGTCGACCTTTTGAGGGAACTGCAGAAATTCAATGAGACATGGCCTGCTACTTACCCCTCCGTTGCTCGGGCAGCACTCGATTCCCGACCCAACTTCAGATCCGGTCTCCAGTCAAGCTTCTCTACCGCCGGCGACCTTGCATCGGGACCACATTTCGAAGGTGGCTCCGCCCCTCCTCTCCGGCGAGCCATGACCTCTCTGGATGATGCTGAAGCTGCCGAGTCCAGCAGAATCGCTGAAAACAAAACCGTTGCCGAGCCCCGCCTTGTCACCCCTCAAATCGCCGAGGAGTTTTCGGTCTTGAAGTTGGATCTGAACTTGGGCGCAATAAATCAGAGCGAGCTCGTACATTCCTTGGAAAAGAAGTCTGTTGCTTCTTTGCTTGACGGCAAGATCCGGTCGAGCATCAAGCATCTGCAGTCTCTTCGGGAACGTATTGAGGACACATCCAGCAAGGTGCTGATCACGGGTGATCTAAACGCGGGCAAGTCGACCTTCTGCAATGCGCTGTTGCGTCGCAAGGTCCTCCCAGAGGACCAGCAGCCATGCACGAGCATCTTCTGCGAGGTTCTTGACGCACGGGAAAACTGTGGTATCGAGGAGGTCCATGCTGTCCACAAGGACGCCGTTTACGACCGCCACGATGAAACTACCTATGACGTCTTTCCCCTTACGGACTTGGAAAGGCTTGTAGTGGACAACGCTACGTATTTGCAGTGCAAAGTATATGTTAAAGATTCGAGATCCATCGATGAGTCACTTCTCAACAACGGCGTGGTTGACATTGCCCTTATCGATGCTCCCGGTCTCAACATGGATACAACCAAGACAACAGCCATTTTTGCCCGCCAGGAAGAGATTGATGTTGTGGTCTTCGTCGTTTCCGCCATGAACCACTTCACACAGACTTCGACCGAGTTCATCAGGGCTGCGGCTGCCGAGAAGGCCTATCTCTTCGTGGTTGTCAACGGTTTTGACGCCATCAGGGACAAGGAAAGATGCCAGAAATTGATCCTCAACCAAATCAGGGGACTCAGCCCTGCCACTTACAAGGAGTCTGGAGAGTTGGTACACTTCGTGTCGAGTTCAGCAATCCCCGTAGGACCACCCCCACCCGGAGGACCCGGTGGAGGGGGTTCGGGCGGCTCAAGCGGCAGTGGGTTTGGTGATGATCCGGGGGATGACGACCCCAAGGGTAAGGGTAAGAATAAGGAGATGATGAGAGACTTTTCGGCTCTCGAGCAGTCCTTGCGGAGATTCGTTTTGGAGAAGCGCGCGCGCTCCAAGTTGGCTCCTGCCAAGACCTACTTGAGAAACATTCTGAACGACATGAACACGCTGGCTACTGTCAACACCGAGGTTGCCCAGGCAGAGTATGACAGGGTTGCAGGTGAACTTCGCCAACTTGAGCCTCAACTGGAGAAGAGAAAGCGAGACAAGTTGGAGGTCAGCGAAAGGGTCGACCGGACCATCGAGGAGACATGCAAGGAAGTGTATGACACTTGCCGCACCACCATTGGCTCGGCCATTGATCATGCCGGTCAGGGGGACCTCGGCATTCCATATCCAGGTGTGTTCGGCGCGTTCCAGTATGCTGATGAGCTCAAGGAGGCCATGCTTTCGCAAATCGCAGCTTCGGTGGTTCATTGCGAGGAGGTTGCGCGGAAGAAGACGGTTGCCGGCGTCAACCTCATCAAGCAGCTGGGTATCATGCACGTTGGGGATCAGTTCCACAACCTCAGCTTCAAGTCCGAGGTCATGTTCCAGGGCAAGAAGGATGCGCTAGCTCGCCAGGTTGACATCCCAACCGAGTTCTGGGACTTTGTTGATTGGTCCACCCTTATGCAGAAGGAGGAGAAGGCCGGCATGGCCTTGACTGTCGCTGGTGTCGTCGGCACCGGAGTCATTAGCAGTTACGGCCAGGTGAACCTTGCTCTTCGTGCCGCCCAGTTGATTGGAAGCGACAATTTGCGACCAATGATTATTCCGGGCATCATCGCAGCAGGTATGACATTCGTCTCCATTCCTTGTTCTCCTATGGCATACTAACCTCGTTAAACAGCTGCCGCAATGGCCTTCTACATTCTAAACCAGATTCCCCATTCCCTTCCGCATCGGCTGAGCCAAAAGATTTCGGTTCAACTTGCAGCCCTGGACTACGTCCACACCAACAGCAGCCGCATCTCGGGCAAGGTCCGCAAGGTGCTGCAGATCCCTGCCAACAACTTGAAGGTCGATCTCGAAAAGACCGTTGAGCAGCTTGGTACTCGCCGCGATGAGACGGTCAAGGTTCGCAAGGAGAGCCACGATGCGCTCAAATACTTCACCAACCTCGTACAGAGGAGTGCTCATCAGCGCCAGGTGGTGGATTCCGTGGATCTTGATAACCATCCACCCGGAATGGCAGGCCTGCATGGTCACTAACACGAGCATGAAGCTCTTGGCTTGTTTGTATTATATGACCTTGGCTTTTTTTTTATGAATGGCGTTTCTGGCAGGAGGGGGGAAGAGACCGGGCTCAAAAAAAGATTCGGGAGGATGGTATGGTTTTAAACATCACGCGTACACCACAACAACAAGAACAAAATGAAAGAGGGAGCTGTCGGGCAACAGAATAGACCTAGTACACTTCCGTTTTATTTTTTCTTCTTTATTATTTTTATACACAGTTTTGGTATAGGAAGGCACAAAGGGCGAGATAACATGTGGCAAGGGATCCAGTAGCCAAAGATCTGTCAACAAGGGAGATGTGGGAGAGGAAGAGAAGAGATTGCCGACTATTTGCAGTGATGAGAGACTCCGCTCGTTTTTGTTCCCTAGATGCAATCACATGGTGTTTCTGGGCAGAAGTTTAAAGAAATCCATCTTTAGATACCATGAGAGGTCAAACGTTCTCGGAGAGTTGGTTCCATCTAGGGCTGTACTCTAACTTGGTGTATCGTCATACCAGTTCATAAGGAGACAATCCCTTTGTCTTCATTCGTCACACTTGAGGACTTTTTTATGCTTAAATATGTCTTTTGGAATTCGACACCGGTTCTCGGAAACGCATCATGACGTCGTCCGAGCCTGTGTTATACATGCCTGTATGTAACTCAACCTTTTTTTTTTTTTTTTACTCGGTCCACATAATACTCCTCAGCCTCTCCCTCTCGTGCTCACCACCGAAAATGACTTCAATTCCCTTTCTCGCCAACTGGCAGATTTCCTTTCTGTTTAGGCCGAAATGTTTAACCACCAGTGCATATTCGTTTGATAGAGGGCTACCGAATACGCCGACGTCGTCCGTCTATATTTTTTTTTTGGGGGGGGAAAGGAAATGGTTGTCATTATTTCCGTTTTTTGAGGGGTTTGGTAAGGAGAGAAACTCACACACAAAACCACCACAGTCTCGTCTCCTTTATGCCACTCTCCAAAGTGGCTTTTTTTTTTCCTTTGTCAGTTTTCATTCACGTGACTCTACTCTTAAAATAAAACTTACTGTCCCTCAAATCCACCCGTGACCATACCGGCATGGACGTTGCAGCTCAGGCACAACTCCAGCCCCATCTTTTTCTTTGGGCCGCCGGTACTCGCCCGCTCCCTGACTTTTTGTTTGATATTGTTGCTGAGATGGATAACGTGCCCGATCCTGTCGGGCCCCCAGCTGAGTAGCAGGTCAAGCTCCTCGTCTGTTCCTGACGATTCTGCCTCGGCAAAGTGCAGAGTTAGACCTAGGTGAGGGAGAGACTGTTTGGTTTCAAGGAAGATGGGGGTCAAGGGGATAAGCGAGGTTAAAGGAGTTGAAGGGTCGCCGCAGAGGTCGAGGCCGACTACTCTGTTGGAAGGAGAAGGGGAGGGTGAAAAGTGACGGAGGAGGGCGAGAACGGCTTCCGCTTGTTGGGGGGAGTTGCGGCGGTCGATCTGGATAAGCATAAGCTACATGATAAGTGGAGAGAGTGTGAGATAGAGAGAGAAAGGCGGTTTCAATACGGACGGAGAGGATTAGCTTAGTCTTCATGGTCGGTTCCGGCGCCGAACCCTCGAATTCCTCGATGGTGTCCAGGATGATTTGGACATAATCCTGCACAGAGATCCCGGCATCAGGTATGAGCCGTGGGGTGGTGCGTAGCTCGAGATAGACGACACCATCGGCTGCAAAATCTCGAAGGACGGCAAGGGTGGTGTACCGGAGGGAGGCGACATCGTTGACGAGATGATAAATGTAGGACGAGAAGAGAGGAAAGAAGGTCTTGAGGTCATAGTCGTGTTTGCCCAGGGGCATTTCGATTAAGGGGTCTTGAAGGGTCGTTAGACCCTGCTGACGTTTTTGCAGCCATACCTCGTGAAGAGTTTGACGACTGATGCTGCCGCTCAGATGGGCGTGAAGCTGCAGGAGGGGAAATGCATAGGAGGGGTTGTGTCAGTGGACGGTACGTTGATTGTCACGGCGTCACAAGAGTAGTTGAGGGTTGAGATGGTGTTGTATACCTCAATCTTGGGAAGAGCCTTGAAATCAATGTCGTTTAACATGCTGACTAGACTAGTAGGTATATTGTATAATTTCATATATCTGTCTTAGTGATTGAGATCTTGGCTGTAGTAAACGATGCACCACAGATGCCAAGACTGATACACATTGCAAATGCCTCCGCTCGGCTCCGTTGGCTGACCATTGAATGCCGGGTGCTGCCGAGGCGGGTTGTTCTGCCTGGACGGGACAGACGCCGATCTGTTGTGCATCAGCGGACACCAAGCGCATTTCCCTTTTCAGCCCCAGTCATCTTTCGGAATACGGGCTGGCTGCTGATCCCTTTCCCCAAGGATGATGAGAAAGAGAAGAAGAAAAAAAAACGGTTTGTGGGTTATACATTTTGTATTTCTATACTGCCTACACATTACTCCGTAGGTATTCTTTGGGAACTGCACATGTCGCGTGATTGCGGAAATTGAATAGCTCCATCATGACTCGCCCTGTATGGGATCGGATTATTTGTGGATGGAGGTTGGAGTCGGTTTTCTCTCTGAGCGCCGCTGACATTACTGTGGCGTTGCACCTCCTCCATTGGAGGATTTGTTGAAAAGGATCGCTGGAACAGAAAATGTATGGACAAAAAGTGAACAAGAGAGCCGATGCAATGGTATCACTGCAGATGCACAGTATCTACGCTGCAGCAACAACCTGGAAGAAGCACAAATTCAAATTTGACCGAGAAAGAGCAAGCATTGGGGAAGCGAAAGCGGGTAACGAACGGGCAACCCCCCAGCCCGGATGCCGCAATTCAAATCTAAGTATCCACTGCCTGGGCTTGCAGCAGGCCGATGCCACAGAGCTGCATAGGTAGGTAGGTAGGGAAGAAGGGTGGAAGTGCCAGCCGACAGGTGGTCAGGGCTTTTTCTTATTTTTCTTTTCTTTTTCATCAAGGCTTGCTAGCCTGGCCCCCTTTTTCCCCAGTTTTGAGGATGCGCCGGCTCCCTAAAGAAACCCGGCCGGGTCGCTTTCCCGGCATCATGGTCGCTGTCGTAGTGCGCGTCGTCAGTGCCAATTCAAATTGATGATGGTGAATTAAGAGCCAAAAGATCAAATGGCAGGTTCTGATGCCTTTACGCCAATCAAAAGATTGAAATTTCTGCAGGAAGAAAAGTCCCGAAATTCCACCATCTTGGAGCTTCTCTTTTGAGCCTCTTGGCATTGTTGATTGGGGACCAAGTGGTCCGTGCGAGGAGCTAATGTCCGGCTGCAGGAAGGAGCATCGAGAGGTGCATTGGTTGGAAGCATTTGATTTGCCTTGGCCTAACCCCCAACTGATGATTGACCCCCGTCACCTTGTCGCTCGTTCGATCCCGTAGCTCGCAGGTCCTCCACAGAGTCCGCCGTAAAACCCACCTTGACCCTTTTAGATGGAGTTTTAGATTTCTAACTTTGTTGATGCCTTCTGACGGACTCGACGATACCGCCGTCTCTTGTCGCTCTGGCAGTTCCTTGTCGCTCTTGGTACGCTGCCTCGTTTAGCATTCGTAAAAGCAGCTACCGTACCAATCGAGAGTGCACCTTAATCTCAAAGAGGGTCGACTCTGCAACGCGCCTTGCAACCTCTGCTTCCCTACACGGCCCCCCCCCCCCGGCTCCCCGTTCGAAAAATCCCCCTGGTTTAAACCAAGTCGTAGCGCTGGGTAATAATCGCAAATCTGCCCGGTCTCCCGGCTGTGCCCACGTCTCAGCACCGCTTGGTTGTTGCCGTTCGCTCTCATCCATCACTGCAATCTTTTTTTTTTCCTTCCCCCCCCCCTTTCTCTAGAACACTCACCACCTCGGCAAGGGGAATTCAAAATTTAGTTGTCACGTCGCCTTGGGATTCCCGGTTTCGCGATCTCGGTTACTTTCTGTCCGTCCCTCGACAGACGCCCTCCCGGGACCTGCTTCAAGCTCGCCTCCCCTCTCTCCACTCCTTTCCGATAGTCATTTCGTTCAGCACTGGGCCCTGGTTAGCTGTTTTACTGCCCGTCGCCCGCACCCCTGGAGCTTGCATTCTTTCCCAGGAGCAGCACAGCACACCATCACTCTGGTTCTGCAACTGCCAAACCGCCAATACAACCGCACACATCAATCTCGTTGACCACCCGACCATCTCCATCGCCCGTCAAGTCCCCTCCTCATTCGCTCATTCGCCAATTCGGGCTCGATTGACCGCCGCGACCACAGCGCATTCACGTAGAGATGGATCCAGGCCGACCGAGTGATGTGTCGCCAGAGGCGATGCAGGCACGCATCCAGCAGGCGCGTCGCGAGGCTGAGACGCTGAAGGACAGGATCAAGAGGAAGAAGGAGGAGCTGGCCGACACTACGCGTGAGTTCTTATCCCATGCGACCGACAAGATTCAAAACGCAATTGATTGATTGAGTGCTGCTTACACCGCCATGCCTTGTTACCAGTCCGCGCTGTCGCCGCCCAGGCCCACGAACAGATCCCAAAGAACCAGCTGATGAAACCGAAGAGGACACTGAAGGGCCATCTCGCCAAGATTTATGCCATGCACTGGTCGACCGACCGGAGACATCTCGTATCAGCATCACAAGACGGAAAGCTCATCATCTGGGATGCATACACAACAAACAAAGTACACGCTATTCCGCTCCGGTCATCATGGGTCATGACTTGCGCCTACGCCCCGAGCGGTAACTATGTTGCGTGCGGTGGTTTAGACAATATCTGCTCCATCTACAACCTCAACCAGAGCAGGGAGGGGCCAACCCGCGTCGCCAGGGAATTATCGGGCCACGCTGGCTATCTATCATGCTGCCGATTTATCAACGACCGGAGCATTCTTACCTCCTCCGGTGACATGACTTGCATGAAGTGGGATATCGAGACGGGAACCAAGGTCGTGGAATTCGCCGACCATCTTGGAGATGTCATGAGCATCAGCTTGAACCCGACAAATCAAAACACCTTTATCTCTGGTGCTTGCGACGCATTCGCCAAGCTGTGGGATATCCGCGCCGGCAAGGCCGTCCAGACCTTCGCGGGCCACGAGTCTGATATTAACGCCATTCAATTTTTCCCCGACGGCCACTCTTTTGTAACAGGTTCCGACGATGCCACGTGCCGGTTGTTTGATATCCGCGCCGACAGAGAATTGAACTTTTATGGGGTAAGACGTCGAGAAGAAATTATAGATCCTGACGAAAGCAGAGTTGCTGACCAAGACCACGCCAGTCCGAATCAATTCTTTGCGGCATTACCTCGGTTGCCACCTCTGTATCTGGGCGACTGTTGTTTGCTGGTTATGATGACTTTGAGTGCAAGGTATGCTCACAACCTCCCTCACTACCCCCCCCCCCTCCTTCCCAACGAGTGGCCGCATTATCGCGTGGTTATGGTGCGACACGTTGATGTTAACTTGTGGTCAATCTAGGTTTGGGATGTTACTCGAGGGGAGAAGGTTGGCTCTCTTGTAGGCCACGAGAACCGCGTCAGCTGCTTGGGAGTTTCCAACGACGGAATAAGTCTGGGTACTGGTTCTTGGGACACTTTGGTAAGACCAGCCCCCTTCCCTTCTCCGCGTGTGGAACTTTCATCGTAATGCTAACAACCGCATAGCTTAAGGTCTGGGCCTATTAAGTGGTCCGGTGATGTTGATATGACTGTCCTTACATCTGGATACCCGACCCGGTTCCCCCATCGCATCGCATCGCTTGAAAGAAACTATATCGAGTGCACTATTTTTTGTTTCTTTTAATTCAATCTGTCGACACGCCCTCTTTAATCTACGATATGGCGTGGACAGGACGAAGTCACGACATGCCTCCTCACCAACCTTTTCTCTCTCTCTCCCTCGACTCGGTCATAAACAGTTAACGACAGGCTGGCTACAAAAAGAGTTATGCGAGGCGGATACTTTTTTTTTTTTTTTTTTTTTTTCATGAGGGGATATTTACCATGATGATGGTGATTTTATATGCCCCCGTATTTTCTCTTTAACTTCTTTTTTATAACCCCCTTTTTAACCTTATTCAAACTACTTGATATTTTCTCCTGCACAACCACATAGTTTTCTTTGGCGGCTTTCGTTTTGTAACTGTATGAGGGTGATTTGGGAATGGGGGAGGAGGGAGGATATGTTAAACATCAGATTGCAAACTTTTTTTTTTTTTTAACTTTGTCCCCTTTCTTGCCAGTTTATCTATCCATCTGTTGGGCTGCCCAAGCTTGTTGAGGTCTTCCCTGACTTTTTTTGATTTGTTTTTGGTTTTTGTTTTTGTTGTTTTTATGTTTTTGGTTCAGTCGAAATCGGTTCTTGCGTTGGCCAGGTTCAAAAAATGAAACGGAGAAATACCAAAATTTACCCAAAAAGAAAAAACTCATTCAAAGCCCGGACTTCATATCTACACGAGAGATGGGTTGCTTTGATGCCAGACACCTCTAGGTTTGAATTTTTTTTTCTGCGGGTAAACTTTCGATCTTCATCGCCCCTTATTCGAACTCAGCACCGAGAGAAGCAAATAAACAACCGACTCCAAGCCATGTTAGCCACGCGTAACCACGTGGTCTCGAGAGGAGACGGGAACACAGACGGTTGCTGGCTATCAGGGGCAAAGGCAAGCAGCCAGACTTTTAGGGTTCGGGAAGGTGGGGTGGGTGAAGGAAGGGGAAAGATAAAGAATATTGGCCCCCCCCCTTTTTTTTTTCCCCGTGTATTTGGTCTTTCGGATCCGGAATAGCTTCTGAATTGGGGTCTGGTGGTTAGCCTCGTCGGGCTGGCATGTAGCGCCCACTCGGAGGTTATGTGGATTGTAAGGTTTGGTGGAAGTGGTGTGTGTGTGCGTGTGTGTGTTTAGGCATACACCTTGCGGGGAGATGTTTTCTTTTCTTTCTTTGGTGGCAAGTGAATAGTTGAGGGTAAAAATATTTGTCGTTTTATTTGTGTATTTGAATAATTTATTATTTTGGGGGGGAGATGGGCGGGTGGACGCGGGTGGAGTGTTTGCTTTGCTGTTGTTTTTGTTGTATTTCTCTTTTTTGAGATTTAAGTTTCCGTTTATGGCAGGGAAGTGTAATTTTTTTTTTTTGTTGGTGTTTCTAGCTAGGCTAAGTGGGTGGAAGTTTCCATCCTGGACCTTTCTAGTCTTTTGGTGTTTGGATAGGGGGAAAAAGGTGCAAGGTGGGTTGGAAACTTCGGTGATGTGGGATAATTCCGGTCGAAGGAAGGGGGGGGGGGGCCGTAATTAGTGGAGGTAAAAGAAAGAAGGGGTCATAAGGAAGGACGGGGAAGTTGGGTGGGTGGTAGAACTGGGGAAGAGTTAGTGGAATGGTTGATAGGGGGTGGTAATCGGGATGGTATGGCTATATAGATCGCGGTGGTAATGCTGTAAAGGGTGGAAGGGGAATGGTTTTGGGGGAATGTGGGATAGGTGGATTGTTCGGGATGTTGTAAACCCTTCGAGTTTTGACTTTTTTCTATCGGAAGAGGGATAGGGTGTCTCGTTGTTGTTGTTGTTGTTGTTGTTGTTGTAGCTGCTTAGGGAGTGGATGCCGTTGTTTCTATGATGCAGCATTTCAATGCTTCCTTCATGTCCCTGCTCGACATTTATCTAAATCATCATCTTTTTTTATTGTTTTGGGTTAATATGTAACGTAGTATTTGGTACTGTATATTTCTCGAACTGCTTAAGACCAAGATGAATGAAGGGTCGATAAGTAGCTGCCTCTAGCTAAACTACGTAGTCGAGGCAAAACTGAGGTGCTAATGGGTTGGAAGAAGCTGAACGTATTCGTCTGAACGTGACTATGAAAGCCAGAGGTGGGCGTCTTATATGCAATGGAGAACGAACTCTGGGGTCTGTGATAAAGTCAAGAGATTTGCCGGATTTGTGAAGTCCAAATATGAAAACTAGAGATGACAATCAATGGCGTGAAGTCGAGTTGTAATGTGGTGTTTTCATATGATGTGTCAGGAGACGATATTGACATGTTGTCAAAAGCCGAACTGCTCCTAGAGTGCAAACTAAGTTCGATTTCTGGTGGCAACTCGAGCTCGAGATATATGGCCCTTTGGTGGCTGCTTCTAAGAAACAGTGCGCTGGTCAGCTGGGTTGGACATCATCTGATCATCGGCTCCTGGAATGCCTCCGTGTCGTGATCGCAATGGTGTCCGAGGAGTATAGAGTGGAACCAAGCAGATGTCCACCTGGGATTGGCGAAGGAGACGAGAACGGAAACTGTTTCGATGTTATTAAGCAACGTAATGCGTTTGCCCAGCTCTACATAGCTCGCTTGGATGGGGTGAGGGTGCGGTTGAAGCTAGTGTCGAGCGTACATGATATCGATGTACGGCAACCTCGCTGATATTCTCGAGTCGGCCATCTGTTCGTGCTGACCACAGCTGTGTATCCTGTCGTCTTCGTGTAATCTTCTACCTCACTAATAGGCGCGTCTTAAGCGTGCCGAGTCCATGAGGGGTGTTGATCTTGGGATATTGTCTTCCCAATGCTGTGCAGTCTATGTCAACCGGGTGCCATGATTACCCTTGACAATCAGGACCATGCAGCTGCATCGATTCTGACTTGTAGTGGCTGGTTGAGAGATTGAGATCGGTGAGCCGGAGGGTTGGGAGAATCTAATGACAGTAGATAAGCCATCTTTTGCGGGAGAGGCGGATGTTGAAAAACCTGAACGTGCGGCTTCAAGTGTGATATGACTAACAGATAATCAAGTCATGGTGCAGGAATAGTCAGCTATAAGGCGAAGGCGCCAGAAAGCATGAAGACATAATCCAGAGAGGGGTGCATGAGGATGCAAAAGAGTGTAGTTGAGACAATACAACTATAATGAGGACAGCAAATGGGAGCGCTCTACAGGATGGAGGATTCTATTCTCAGGAGATGTGATCTCGTATCCCACACCTCACCAACTCTTGAGATTAAACCCCTTGATCTTACATGGCAATGCAGGTAGATATCATTACCGGTCCCCTTGTGAATGGTCCATGGTTACGACCCGCGATTACCGTAGCCATCCATCTACCACCGTCGTCGTCAACGGACTGCCCCTGATAGGAGAGAGCACAGGCTTCCGCAGAGCCGGCTGATTCAATATATCTACGTATCTGTCTACATGGCCTGACACCTGCATGTACTATGTAGAGCCATCCGGGCGGGACACCAAAAAACATACGAGCCACCAGGAAGGGCCACCAAAGGCGACCCCGAAGGTCAACCCCCCTGACCATGGAAAGCTTCTAGAAGAAAACAAGTCGAAGAAAAATGTAAACACGCTAGACCGAATCATAACCGGCCCCCGTATTCCTGCATTCTCCGGTCCTTCGCTGCAAACATGGGTCACTAGGCGAGCAAGGGGTCGATGAAACGAAAGATGAAACGCCTGAGATGGAGATCTTCCAGAAACGACAACGTCGTGTGATCATTTACCCGCCTATAGCAAAGCCCTACTATTGATATTTCCTTCCGTTCCCAGAACATTGTACGTAGAAGGATGCTAATGCCAACACGGGTTGCTCTTGTTTGAGAAAGATCGCGCAAGCGTCACTCGTTTCGGAGGAATCAGTGTTGGATCTGGCGATCAAATCAAGCCTTCCAATGAAGTCATTTGCCTGTTTTACCTTGTACCTATCTACGGTGTAAGTGCACAGCCAGGCAACGCGTGAAAGAAGCTGAGCCTCAGAGGCGCAGAATACCCGATCAAACGGTAGCCCTTCAATTTACACATTCGGGACGCACGCAGATCCCAAGTCAGTTATTTTGGTTATCTCTACGACATAACAAAGTGCCGACTTGGATCTTGGCCGATCTTGGAGGTTTTTGAAACGGCCGCATCTCCACAAGCTGACGTACCCAAAAAGTTGATGAATGTACATGTTTACTCAAGATAAGAAGGTGTGACAGGATATTTTGGGGAGATTGATGAACGGGATGTGTAAAAAAAAAAGTGGGAAGTTGTTCTTGGTGAGTTTCTTTTCCACGCAACCTTCTGGATTTGTGCGATCTTCAAACGGTTTTTTTTTTTTTTTTTTCTTACCCCAGACCCCTCCACTACGTCCCACGAGCCAATTTGGTGGATCTTTGCGCCTCCAAAGGAACCCCTCCATGCCACCTGCGGATGTTTGCGCCATTCGCAAACAAGATCCTTTGGGACAAGACGATTTGACTGGCTTTAGTATAGAGGGGGATAGCAAGAAAGAAAAAAAGAAGAAAAAAAAGACCAAAAAGCTCCACCCTGTCTGACTTGCATGCGTTGATCCCTGTCGGCCACGCGACGACGCTCTGGGCTTTTGCAGCCCGTGCTGCAAGCCCCTGCCTTTGCCGATCCCACTTCAGCCCTTCAACCATTGAGCCGTTCCATCGCTTGGTTCCTTCCACTGGTCCTTTCTCGCCTTTTACTCCCTTTTTCTTCCATCTGGATCCTCTCTTGCCGGCATCTTCTGAGACGTCGCTCCGAGCACCACGTTTTTTGACGTTGCATTCGGGCACTGCGTGTGGCCTGGAAGATAGCATTGGGCGATCTGCCCCTGAAGGTTGCCGCTCTTACCATCCGTCCCCGCCTCCATCCCTCGGAACAAACAGGTTGTACATACCATCCTGTACGCCGTACGCAGTAGGCGACGACTTGACACCGACAACCCCCCCCCTGTTTCCTCTTCTGCCGGCATCGCCGTACCCAAACATCCCACGCGGTCATAGGTACCAGTCAACAAACCTTGCATCCCTCCACCTGCCCTCACTTTGTATTAAACCCATACTTCCCCCGCCCTAACCCCCCTCTCCCCGCCATAATGTCGAACCCAACACCAGCCCAGGAGGAGTTTGCTGCATTCTTGGACAAGAACAGTCGCGACTCACTCGACGATATACATCCCGAAGACCGTCACGACGTTGCCAGAGAACGCGCCGAACACAGTGAGGACGAGGAGGACGAGTATCTCGCCCAAAAGATCGACGAAGCCATGAGGATGCCCACTATGGACGCACAAACTTCATTAAGACTGCCACCCGCAGAATTTGACAACGGCCACTCGACCGGTGTCAAGGGAGTCATTGCCGACGCAAGATCCTACGAGACGGCACGGCGAACAACGTGGAAGGACAAGGCCCGCGCCGTCCGTCGAAGCGTCTTTGGCCTCGAAGGCGCCAGACAAATGAGCACATCAGACAGCGACGGCAGCGGCGCCGAAGATCCAGATGAGGAGGAATTCATACAAAGGTGGAGAGAGAGCAGAAGGCGCGAGCTGGAGCAGGAAAGCAGAACACCGGTGCGGAACCGACGGACGAGCCCCAGTGTAAGAATGTACGGCCGCCTGGAAGAGGTGGATGCCCTTGGATATCTCGACGCCATAGAGAAGGTTGGGAGGGAAACACATGTCGTTGTGTTTGTATATGATCATGAGGTTTGTTTTCCTTCAACGCTCGGCTTGCGACCAACTTTTCTGACGACCCCTATTACAGTGCCAAGTATCCGCAGCGATTGAAGGGGCCCTTGTTCCTCTCGTCACGCAATACCCTGCCGTCCGCTTCGTCAAGGTCCACTACGAAGACATCGAGTTCGATAACGCCGCAGTGCCAGCAGTATTGGCATACCGCAACCAGGGCGACCTCTTTGCTAATTTGACCGGCATCTTGGAGTTAATTCCGGAAGACGAAGACTTTGACACGAACTCCCTCAAGGCGATATTCTCAAAGCACGGTATTTTGTAAAGCTTTTTTCTTACACATTTAATGGATACATGAAACGGTTGCTCTGGGTTCTGGTCATGTCATGATATTTAGAAGGGTTTTTGGCTTCAGTGGATTGGGCAATTAAGATTTGCCTTTTTTTCTTTCTTCTCTTCTTTTTGAAACAACACTTTGGGTGCGTTTGATTATTGCGAGATTGCGGATGGACGCATGGATTTCAGACAGGAAGATACCACAAGCTTGATGTTCATCTCATAACAAGGTTCTTTGGTCGAAGAAGGGTTTCGCAGGGACTTCTCAGGTCTATTTTTCTTTTCTTCTTTTTTTTTTTTTTTTTTTTTTGTTGTACATAAATCAATTTTGATTCGAATTGACGAGTTTCGGAGTGTGCCTACATTTGCCATGTTCCAGACTCAACCAGGCATGGAGCCCACCACAGCATACACAACACACTTGGACTTTCATGTGGAAGCAAGGAGGTATCCACAAAGTGGACTATCAAGTCTAAAGTGGGGTGAGCTACTGAGGAGTGAGGGAAAGGGACCTGGGGGGCGATGAATCCCCTCAGATACCGAAGCAAGTACCCATTGAGTCGTGCAACACTTTTCAACGAGGTGACTGATGTGCCTGATTGAACTGGAGATATCAAGTAAATAAATGATCGTTCTTTTTTTATTTTAGTCTTTGTGGTGTATCATTGCAATTATCAACAATGTATTCAAACCAAAAATCTCCACACCTTCTCCGGAACCTTTCAAGATGCTTGGTGCCCCACTTTCTTGCGCAGGGCTGGATGATGTATAAGTAGAAGTGAAAAAGGTACTTTCAATTTGCTCCCAAGAACAGGCACTTGAAGAGACTTTGTTCCATTGCTCCATGGAAGAGCGGCCGCGCCATCTGTAGACAGGCAGAATCAAACGCGCACATATCCGAGCAATGGGCATTAGTGGAAGCGGCAACGTCGCTTCGTGACAAGTGACGAGATCTCTGGGACTTAATATTCGGGCCCTGGTCAACAGCCCCGCAGTAACATGGGAATGAGGGGCACACGGTCGTCTTGTGATAGTGGTCTGTGTATCGTAATGTACGGCAGGTATCTGCATTTGGAATAAAGAAAGCGAGCAGAGAGCACAGCTGAGCGAATGGGGGACAAATGCAGCCGGTGACTTCATTGGCAATTGCCTTACCTAAAGCAAGCACCTTAAGTTATGGGGCCCGTATCACAACGTATCGCCTCGTATGTCCCATCTGTCTGCTTGTCTTTCGTGGTCCTCAATTCTCACCCATTCCCGCTCTCATGATTTCTTCTGTCCATCAAGTCCAACATCGCTCCCCGCTATTGCCGTGCCTCGGCGATGTAGTTTGGAACCTGCACCGGCGCATCGGACCCTGAAGCTAAGCAGTTTAACCACCTGCTACTGTTGCCCATTTTCGTTTGACTCCCCAGGTTCATTGTCACTTTGACAGCTGCCGACAAAGCATCGAAGTCCGGAAAGCTCTCTCACAGGCTGACACCCGACCCAGTCGTACTGTACCGCAAGGCCGTCTCAAGCCAGGCAGAAACCCAATCCGAAAACCAGAAACCCACGGACTTTGGGGTCAGGATATCCGAGTTCAGGTTGTTAGTTGCCTATCTTTCCTTTTGCGTTTACCTTCGCATCCTCATTTTCCTCTTTCAACGAAACCAAGCTCCGTCGTCATCTGATATCGTCTGGTTGCTGCTTCTTTGCAGCCTATTTGTCCGATTGCCCTGCCCTTTCACTCCTTCTCGCGTCTCACCATCTCCCCCTCAAATACTTGCCAGTATAATTGGTCACTCAGTGTATTTGCCCCTCCCCCACCTTCCCAATCAACCGGTACCCCATCTACCACCCTCAACCTTGTGTGCACTCAAAGTCATCTCGTATTCCGCCTCCTTCGCACCGAAGAACTTACATGCGCTCCGGCATGATTGTTCGAGACTGACGAACACCTCCTCTCGTGATGGAACCGCAGCAACAGCAGCAGCAACAGATCGACGAACCCCCAGCACCACACATCACCTCGGGCCATCGCCTCGACCGAATCAGCAATACCCCTCTCTCCACTAACCCATCTTCGCCCCTATCCCGCTCACCAGAACAGCACGAGCAAAACGAGAGCAGCGAAGAACCAGCCCGACAACGGCTGTCGTCGCCGTCCCCGCTTCTCCGATTCCCCAAACCACAAGGGAGTCAGATACTCGCTGAATTCCTCTCAAACAGCTCTCCGAACATCATGCAGCCAACCATAGTGTCGGAGCCCGCCAGCCTTGCCGACTCGGCATACGAATTCATCAACTCGACTGATACAGAGAGCCAGGACGGCCGCCTGAGCGAGTCAACCAGCTCCCTATCTGCTCCCCGACCAGATGACGTGCATAGTCTCAACGGCTCTGTGAACCATTACGACACCGACTCAGATGACGACCAGGAAGACGAGGAAGAAGAACAAGAAGAAGAAGAGGAGGATGAGGACGAGGACGAGGATTCTGTTCAGTCTTCGCATGCATCGTCTATCCGATATGCCGACGAGGCACTGCAGAACCCATCCAGCCAGGCCCAAACAGCTAACCTTGGGTATGGGTCTTCCTCCGAGGGGTCCGGCATTGTCGTCTTCCAAGAAGACAAGGACGATCCGGTTCTTCTTGAAAAGATCTCGGTGAATCATGCCATCAAAGAGTGCGACGAGGAAGAGTCCGCTACCGTGGCTAAGCAGCTGGGTCTGCCAAACACGCCGAAACGTATGGTAGCATCAATTCGCCAGACAATGTCTCAGAAATATCTCTCTACACACGAGCCCTTCAGAATCCTTTTCGTCGGTCACCCCGGTGCGCAGAGAAGCATTGTCCTCAAGCTCTCTGGTGCCCTCTGGGCATCACCCAAGAATGGGGATAAGGAGCAGGACTATTTCAACAGACATCGCGAGGGCGTCTACAATATCGTTCCCATCTCATCATTCGGACCCGCCCCTGAGCTAGACCTCATGGAGGCATCCCATTATCAAATCAAGATTGAACATTGCACCTCGGCTGTACAAGATCAAAGTGGGAGTAGCTCTCTTTACACGCTTACTATTGAGCACGACAAGGTATATCAATCTCACATCTCCTCCTCGGGGCGGCCTGTTGTCAACCCGAAATGGACTCTGCCGCATATTGCCGTCTTTTACTGCGCAGACAACGACGACGCCGAAGCTGAAAGCACGAGAGCTGCGGCCTGGGCCTGCATGAAGGGTCATTCTGTCCCGTGCATCTTCATCTCCGAGCGGCAGGACTTCAAACAGCGCCACGGCGGGGACTGGGCTGAATACGTGGATGAACATGCAGTTCATCTCTGCCTGGAGTCTCGGGATCTCGAGAGACCCATGACTCCTCGGCGCTTTCCCATAGACTTGGCGTCCTTCGAGACCATCGATGCTCGGCAGATGAACCGCAACTTAGCGTACTTAACCGGCCTTACTGAGCCTGAGGAATCCTTTGTTGAAGTGGAAATGGTGCCGGCCGAGAAGGCTACCGAATTCGAGTTGGTCGAGTATCTAGGCGCAACAAGACAGGCCTGGGCAAGGTTTGTGGAGACCCGAGACTTTGCCTGGGCTGTCCATCTCCTGGTAGCACTGTGCCTCTCCTTCCTCATCATACCCATTGCCTCGATGTGGAATTCCTATTCCGGATCTTTGTCAGCACTATATCCAGTACCTGCCGTGGGCCAAACATCTCCATCAGCACAGATTGGCTCGCTCAACTCGGTTATCTCAGAGATCAGCACAAAAACACCAACGGCTACGTCCACCACTACGAAGACAGTTATCATCAACCTCACTTCGACGCAAACCGTTCAACTTAGTCAATCAGGGCCTTCGACTAGCACTCTGGCCTCTGCCTTGTCTTATGCAGGTCTTCTTTCGGATAAGCCATCTGCTGCTCTGCCAGAGACGGAATTGAAGAAGCCTATAAATCCGCCCACGAAGAAGACAGTTTGCTCAGTCCGAACCTCAGGTTCCAACGAAATTGTGGTGGATCTTGTGGGACGGAACAAAGCCTGGTGGTTTGCAGCGGATGAGGTCAACATTGAAGTACACCGTGGCGATGAGCTCATCTCAACGAAGACGTCGCCCATTGACGGGGGCGTTCTCGTACAGCTAGAGCCGAAAGATGCTTACGGTGTCCTGCAAGTGTCTGTGGTTTCGACTGGTAGACCAAAGATCAACGAGACCTTTGAAGTCGACTTTGGTAAGACCGCGGTGGCCGAGGTTCTTGAGGCGGGCCTGCACATTCTGCAGGACGTTTTCAAGAAAGTCTCGTCCGGCGTGGACGAGGTCGCTACACATATTGCGGAGGATACTCGTGGAGTCGCTGATGCCCTCGAACATGCGCGCGAGCGTGGACAGGCAGCCGGAAGCCAGGCGATTGGGGCAGTCAGCCGCGCCACGCACTCGACCAAGGAAAACA
The DNA here is from genome assembly GCA_033576145.1 of Cladorrhinum samala. Taxonomy (NCBI): domain Eukaryota; kingdom Fungi; phylum Ascomycota; class Sordariomycetes; order Sordariales; family Podosporaceae; genus Cladorrhinum; species Cladorrhinum samala. The sequence goes on along the minus strand of MU865010.1, from coordinate 68,538 downwards.
TCGCGCGGGGCATCGCCAACAGCGCAAAGGCTGCTGAAGACATGGGCGACCAGCTTAACATTGCTATTCTCCAAGCTCAGATTGCTTCTAGACTCTGGTGGCTTAAGTTGCAAGGAAGGATGGAGGAGCATGCCCAATATCAACGAAACGCCTCTGTCTTCCTCAAGATGAAGATAGCCCAGGCGGCCAAAGCCAAGACGCTTCGAGAAAAGAGTAAATCTGGTTCGACACCTCTGACCTGCACTGGTTCATGGCCCTGGTTAACTTGCAGCCAGGACTCTCAAGCGGAAGAAAGGGACGATAAGAGTTGGGGCGGCCTGTGGAAGATTAGGCTTTGAATGGTTTTTTGATGAAAGGCTTTTTTGTTCTCCTAATTTTTATATTCCTTGCTTTCTTTTCTTTTCTTTTTCTTTTTTTCGAGATAGGTTTGGGATGGGAATCATATTGGACGGTAAACGCATAGGAAAGGGGAGACAATCAGCTTCTCATCTCTACTCACGTGCCCAACAAGACCAACAAGAGAGGAACTATTGATAGGCGAAGGAATCCGGAATGGCGTTTTGTAACTTTTTTTTTTTTTTTTTTTTGACTTGACTTGGTTGACTGCTGCCTTTTGATCTGGCCACACTACTATTAGGAGGTTTCTACATGTGTCTATTTAGTTTTCTTATCTCATTTCCTTTTTAGAGAACTCCTGAGGATGAGCAATTATGGGATTGCCATCCGACGAGTTTAGTTGTTACTGTTTCTGTAAAGTAAATTATACACATATTAGGTATCCATGCCCTTGCCATCTGATGAAAATGACAGCTCCAGTGCGTTTTTAGCTTTAAAAGGATTTGGTTTAGATATATATATATATATCAGGGGGGAGGGCATTGTTTTGAATATTAGTATCCAGTTCTATGTCACGACAGTGAGACAAAATGGAGTGAGTGGTCGACCAGACCACGATGGTCGGGTGAGACATACTCGGCAAGATGAGAACGAAGTGGAAAGGCAGGTAACGCACGGACCATGCTATGCTTCTGTAGCCCAACATCCTTGACACCAATCAAGAGTTGGGCTTGGCCTAGTTTTTTTGGTGAGGGGCTGCTGGCGCCTGCTGCTGCTACCTGACAACAATAAATCCACTTTCCACAGCCGTCTTTGCAACTGAAAAGCACCCACCCACTTCCTTTCTTCTGCAAGGTACCAACCAAAAAAGCTCACATAACTACAACAATCCGCCCAGACGGAATAGCAAACAAACAGTATCTTGGTATGTTTTTCTCTTTCCCTTAAACTCTGAATGTTTTGTTTGCGGGGAACCAGCCGCCCAAGTGGGAAGAGAGGGTGTTACCCCGCCCTTCTCTCATTTCTCTGCTGAAGAAGCGCAAAAGATGCTTGGATCTCAGTATGGCGGGGGAGGGGTTCGTCACGACAGGAGGGGTGGCGGTGGCGGGTTGGCTGCCAACCGATGTTGGATCGTTATTGTTGACAAAAGGCTTTGCACATGGCATTCACTTCTTTGCATTAAAAGGCTATTTATGCTTTAGCTGTCCGGTCAAGGGAGAGCGCATGTGCTGACGTCTATTTGCACCGGGAATACTAGTTTTCAAGAGCAACAGTCCGGTTTCTATTCTTTCTCTCAACGGATCAACACGTTTGCTCGTCTTTGCATCGCAAATAACATAACCGACAAAACCAAAATGTCTGCCGAGAACGATACCCCTAATGTCGCCGAGGAGGTGAAGGTTGAGGATACTGGCAGCGAGGTATGCTGATCTCTGAATGCGTGATGGGATGGAGAGGAAGGTCATCATGTCGAACGACGACTGCAGCCACCATCAGCGCTTCATTTGCCCTCTCTCGCAAAAAAAAAAAATTTAATAATAATAATAAAATAACTAACGACACCCCTTTCTGGATAATATAGATCCCTGCTCCCCCCGCCACCGAAGAGAACAAGCCGGCCACCGAGGAGAACAAGCCTGTCACCTCCTCGTCTGTTTTCTCCATGTTTGGCGGCGGCGCCAAGAAGGAAAAGAAGGACGATGAGGACCGCGGCGATAACTCTGGCAGCGCCAAGGCCCAGCGCGAGGCTGCCGCCGCCGCTGCCGCTTCCTCCTCCAAGGAGAAGACCGAGGGCGGCGAGGACGACGAGGCCCCTGAGTCTGTCGATGTTCACTTTGAGCCTGTCATCCATTTGACCGAGCAGGTCGAGGTCAAGACCAACGAGGAGTCGGAGGAGCAGCTCTTCAAGATGCGCGCCAAGCTCTTCAAGTACATTGCTGAGACGCGCGAGTGGAAGGAACGTGGTACTGGTGATGTACGTCTGCTCAAGCACAAGGAGAACGGCAAGACCCGTTTGGTCATGCGCCGAGACAAGACTCTCAAAGTTTGCGCCAACCACTATAGTATGTATACCTTTTTTTCTTTTTTTTTTTCTTTGCGGAGTGGTGGAAGCTTCAGTGACTAACACAATGTTTCACAGTTGTCCCCGAGATGAGACTCTCTCCCAATGTTGGCTCTGACCGCAGCTGGGTGTGGAACGCAGCTGCCGATGTGAGCGAGGGTGAGCCCGAGGCCGTCACTCTTGCCATCCGTTTCGCCAACTCCGACAACGCCAACCAGTTCAAGGACGCTTTCATCGCTGCGCAGAAGGAGAACGAGGCGCTGTTTTCCAAGGCTGCCGAGGGCGAGGGCGAGGCCAGTGTGCCCGAAGCCGAGGAGGAAAAAAAGGAGGAAGCCGAGGAGAAGAAGGAGGAGTCTGCGTAAAAGAACAGACGAGTGTAAAGAAAAATCTATGATGGAGCTGTTTATGGAAAACAAAGTGAAGGCTCAGGATTAAGCACGCACAAACCACAATCAGCGAATCAGCCCCCCTTTCAAGATCACCCATATTTCATTTCAATGATTCCCCCCATTCACCAGCAACAAGAGACAGAGGAGATAGAAAGGTGTTTTTTTTTTTCTAAAGGAGTGTGAAAAATGTAGAGAGATTGATGAGGAGACACACACAACACCTAGCTGTTTCCGTCATAACTCGCCCATGACCATTACACATGATCATTTGGTCTTGGCATTGAGAGTACTATGTAAAAGAGTGGCTTGGTTTATACCGCTTTTCTTTCTTAGGAGCAAGGACAATTAGCATTGAATCGGTAGTCGTAGATAGGCAAATCAGCACCAATTATTATTTTAAAATGCAGCACTGCTGTTGTGAGATTGGGGGACATAGCCTTCAGAGCATACCGATATGCTGGTGCTGAATCGCCTGTTGGATTTGGGGAAGGAATCAAGTGAACTTCAGGCCTAATAATTCGTACTGTAAATGAAGCCCCAGATGATGAAGCGACATACCTCAACACTGACGCAGAATATAGAGAATGACAGCTACGAACGCGAAGTTTGTATTTACTTGCGCTAGCATATCTCTCAGCAAAGGTAAGTTTCTTACATTAATTAGTTGGCAAATGGGATGAAGCAAGCGATATAAGCAAACTGAGATCTGAAAGGGATAACGGGGTTTTCTCCTAGGTACTCTACAAAGCAGCCCTGCATTTTCCTGACATCTTCGATAAATCTACAAGAATGGCTGCTACGACTACAAGGAGTAGCTCAGAGGCCCCCCTATGCCCGTCTGAAGCTCTGTGTTTCGTTGCCGGTGATACGGTTGTTCTTGCCAATTTTGGTTTCGAGATGTTTGCACAGGCCAGTCGGAGAGGAGCTTCCCAACTGGAATCAATCGTTGCTGCCAACCCCAGACCGCGCGTCCAAAAAAAAAAAAAAAATTATCCTCCAGTCCAGCTTTCCATCTTTACCAATTCACGGTTTTATGGACTGATTCCATCTTGCACCAACCAGGAGCTTTCGACTCTGATCAACACTTTACTTCTCGAACAACTTCTAGGCGTCACAACGGACCCCGCTTACCGCCCCCCCGCACTTTACCAAGAACAGCAATTCCCGTCAATTGCACAGCCACGAATCCGACCATGGCACGCATGACACGCTCGGCGAGCCACAATGTGGCAGCTCCCGCTGGTAAGTACTCTACTATACTGAATGGTCTTGGCGCTCGGCGGGTGTCGGTTGCGCGCGCGACGCCAGGGACTCGGGCCATTGTCCATCATCATCCACCAGCACCAACTACCAACTTCCCAAACCCTCCCCAACGACGGAGACATTTCTTGAAAAGCATACAAAGAGATAACCACCCAATCCCATCTACAGTCCTATAGAAAACAAACTCCTCTTTCGCTTTTGCCCAACATTGCCGTTTTGTTTTTGGCTTGTATTATCCGCTTCTACCCTTCCCACTGTCCCCGCCAAGTAGCAAGAAACGCGAAATCAACAAAACCATCCCACTTGTACCACACGACGACGAAACGAGCTTGGTTTTTTTTGGCTGGGCAGGTTTAACATTTGCAAGCACACACACGCGCACGCGCGCGCGCACACACACGGATACATTTGCATATACAGTTTCGGCTGCTGTTTTTGCGCAGTGTAGAGACAAGAAGGAAGAGAGTGGAAACTAATCACCGGAGTCATCTTTTACTCCCCCTTCTCGACGTATAGGCTCATACAGGAACGAAATCAACGTTCGTGGTGCCAACCGAAGGGTTACCAATCCGAGAATTACCATCCGACCGGGAAGAGCTAGCACGATGATTGTCGAGGTGAGTTTGGAACACCTTTGGCGCGGAAGAAGAGAGAATGATGGCGGCTGACAGCTTATTGGGGAGCTATAGCGCAAGATCAAGATTGTGACGGAGCAGCACAATATGTATGTTTTGAGGTTGTGGGGACCTAAGAACGTGATGATGGTGCTGACGGAAGCAACAGCAACAAGCCTCCGGTCACTGAGGGGTTCCCCATGAAAGAGTGGACTGTCGAGATCTATGTTCTCGATCAGGATGGGAAGGAGAAGCCAGCAAGGTGCTTCACCAAGGCGGTGTATCACCTCCATCCCTCCTTCGATAATCCGGTGCAGAGTAGGTCTACCTCAAGGTACACGTGAAGAAATGATGGTAGTTTCTGACGGTTCTTACCTTGCCTAGCTTTTATGGAACCTCCCTTCAAGTGCACGAATGAAGGCTGGGGCGAGTTCGAGATGTCAATCGATCTTTTTACGACCGAGAAGGGCGGAAAGCATAGCATCATGCACGACTTGAACTTCGCAGCCCCACAATACGAGATGGTTCACCCCATCTCGTTCAAGAACCCTTCGCAAGCCCTGCAGCAGATTCTCCGCGAGACCGGACCCCTCCCTTCGGACGAGGAGCGCAAGATCAAGAAAGGCGACGGCGTAAGCAAAAAGAAGAAGTCGTATGATATCGAGAAGATTGCAGATGGCCTGGTAAAACTCAGTGAGGAGGACCTGCTGGTTGTGATTCAGATGATTCACGACGGCAAGGACGACAGCACGTATGTCCAGAACAATATCGACGCTGGAGAGTTCTCAGTAGATCTGTATACGCTGCCGGAGGCCGTCATGAAAGGTCTCTGGGATTTTTTGGTAAGTTTTCCGTGTTTCCTTTAGCATTGTTACGATGTTTTGAGGATACCTCTTAATTGACATTTTGTTTTCCCTCTCAGATCAAGACAGGGGTCATCAGTGCTTGAGGAAAATGGGTTGGCATGGGCTGTACATGCCTTTGCTTCCTGCATTGCAATGGCGTTCTGGCGTCTTAGGAAGACCAAAAAGAAAAGAGGGGAGAGTTTTTTTAATTGGGCACAAACTGGGAGGTTTCATGGGATTTGAGGCTCAGTTATTTTCTTTAAAAAAAATTCGGGAGATCAACAGGCGAACAAGGATTTTGCTGGTGGGAATGGAGGAATAAGGCGGGAATTTAGGTACAGGTTTTTTCTTATCGCGACTTTCATTTTCCTTTATTCCTTCAAATCTCTTTAGGGTCTGCTTCTGATTTCTATTTTTTTTTTTTTTTTTTTTTTTTTTTTTTGGTGTGGAGTCGACGTTGTTATGTCCAGGATGATACAAAGACATCGATGATTTGAAGTTGGAATCTGCACTCGCGGATTGCAAAGTAGCTAGCTTTGGCAGCGAAGATGCGAAGGAGGAGAGCACAAATGGGCAGGCGATGTATGTCACTCCAAAGAATGTCTCAATAACATCGCAATCTTTGAAGCCACCAAATGGCCACGACTCGTTGTCAATGGGAATGGTGTTGAAGGGCTTTGCTCTGCCTGCTCAGGGGTGTGACATCAGTAATATATAATTCCTGAAGGCAAGAGGAGGGAGGGGCGACGGTATAGTTACTTCCAAGGTATAGGTAGGTAGGTACATGAATTGCTATCAAACTCGTCCAGATCCAGATGGATGCCAAAAAACAATAAACAAACAAAATTTCCAACTTGCGGAGACCTGCTTTTAGTGCTACTACCCACACACATTAACTTATGGAGTCAGTAACCAATGCGTACGGGGATTTTCACGTAATTGGGATTAGGGGCGTTTAATAATTAATACGGAGAAGAAGAGAAAAAAGGAGAAGAGGGAGAGAGAGCAAGTTTTACGCAATAGGATCTTGCGCCTTCTAGAACCGGAAAGTTTTGAAACGACTGAGCAAAAAAGTGAGCCATGTGATGTGAAGAGGTTTTTTTTTTTTGGTTTTTTTTTTCTTGATTTTTTTCCCCCACCATTCATTTGAAAAAAATGGAGTCCAGAAAATGCTTGAATGTCACGTCACGAGAACTGGATGGCAACATGAAATGCAGGTCCAAATGCATGTCATCGAGATTTTGAATCTTGGAATCGATGAAACGGTTTAAGAGGTCCGAGTAATTGAGTATTTTTTAAGTATTTTTTCGGTGGTAGTTTGTGGTCAACGGACCTACCTGTTTGGGGGAGTTGAGAGTGGTTCACGAGCAGGTAGAATATCTCCGTAGGAGTTTATACCTACCTATCTATCCCTGTCTGCAAATCATAGCTGGATCCATGATTACCTGTCGTAGGGCTGAGTGAGAGCGGCAAAAGAAAAACAAGAGGCTGTGTTACACACATCAAAGTCACTTTAAACGGTGAGTCGATATTTGGTGTATCGTGTGTATTTGACCAAGGTGAGGAAAACAATAAAAAAGGATTCTGGTTTATGGTATGTAGACAGGTACCTAGGTACGTACAGTACATACATTGGAAAAGCCGAGCGCGTGACCGGCTGAAGCTGGGCAAACGTGACCGTGGTGCTACGGTGTAAGTGGCACGGTCAGGCTCGAGGATTGGCGGTTGAGCGAAGTGATTGGATGTTAAAAGAGAGAAAGATGGAAATGGCATTCTTGAATTCCTGGATGGGAAGAAGGAGCTCGACTGCGGCGGTGAATTACAAAGCTGAATATGGATATGTTATGTGCTGTATCTGTGTACCCGTGCGGCTGGTGACTGGATTGGATGCAGTCCGCCTGCGAGTGATTGATGCGAAGAGGAAGCTGTGAGGTTTCCGATTCGCTGGATGACGAATGCTGTGATGCCTCAATGCCTCTCTGGGCGGATGGCGTATTGCCTCGAGACACACAAGAGGTACCCACAAAGTCCCTGTCTTGGAGGGAGGTGGGCTCGTGATAATATACAATTGCCGTTTCGTTTATAAGAAGAAACAATATTCGTACTTTGTAACAGGTATATTGAACAAAAAAGAACAAGAATGGAAGGTTTGACGACTCGGCCGCAACAAAGCTTTGTGTTCTCCTTGCCTCGCGTCTGTCCCAAATTCCATTTGTTTAGCGCCTTGTCCGCTGACTGGTTGATGCACTGTGGCGCCTCGCCCGAGAGAATCGTCGATTTGATAGTGAGTGACCTGCTGGGTGATCTCTCGGATTGCCCCTCTTCAGTTTAGCAACTGTGGACTTCCCGCCCTTTTTTTCATGCACCTCCTCCACTCTTGCACCCACCGAGCGACACGACACCCCACCCCCGCAGGAAAGACAGCAAACGCTCAAGAACGACCCCAGCTTCTGCAAAAGCGGGCCTCCAAGGTTTCTGGGGTTATCAGGGCCCTTCTAGCCCCAAAAACAATCCCCATCCCGACTTTTACCAACTCTTCACCCACCGCAAACCGCTTCAAGCCGACAGCAACGGCGCACCTTTCGGAACCGCTTGACACGCGCTCGGGGGACCTCACATTGGCAACCGAATCAATCGAAACAATACTTGCAGCCGCGCCGCGCCATTCGACGACCGACGTGTACCTTTGAACCCGCTGATTCCCGCAGGGCATTGAGAGCCCGAAAGCCGCAACTGCGCTGCGCAGTGCTTTGCTGCCTTCGGGCCGCCTCCCTTCGTCATGGCCCAACAATTCGCCGCTTCGTCTACCGTACCATCCTCTTCGACCGATACCCCATCGGCGGGACCTCCGAGCTCTGCGGGCGGAGCCTCCACCAGATCCGGACCCGGTTCGGGACTCGGACCCGGAGGAGGTCCTGAGAGTGCTGGAAGAGGAGGCGGAGCACACGCTCGGATGAACTCTGTGTCTTCAAGCACCGCCGGCGGAAACGATCTTCAGGGCAGCGACCATAATGGAAACAACAATGCCGCTGCTGGTGGTGGCGCAGGTGCCCAGCACAAGCGGGTATACCAAGCCTGCATCCCGTGCCGCCGTCGCAAGGTTCGATGCGATTTAGGATCCGTCGACGATCCTCACGATCCCCCTTGCGTGCGTTGCCGTCGGGAGAGCAAGGAGTGCTATTTCAGCGCTACGCGGAGGAAGCGAAAGACTGATGATGGCTCGGTGGATGACGATCTCGAACGCGACGACTACATTCTACGCAACGGTAGAAAACAGGCGCGCGTTTCGGTCGAGTCGCCCACCTCCTCCACCTACGATCGACGGCTCTACAGCGATGTGCCGCTCACCCCCGGTGGCAGTCATGGACGCACACAACCGCTGAAGCGGCCTCGTGATGAGCAACGCCCGAGAGGACTGAGTGCCGGTCCCAAGAGCGCCACCTCGAATGAGTTTGGCAATGGAGAGCCTAATACGCCGCTAGAGAACTTTGAGGCTCGCACTGTGATGAGGAAAGAAATGTATGGGCCACATGATGCGCTGGACTTGCTCTACAAAGCTGCAACCGAGTTGGTGTTCCTTCTTTCTTTTCTTCTTTTTCGCGGTTTTCCCCTTGCATTAGTCCCACCCAGGATGCAACAGGTTAGATGCGGTACTGACGTATTATATGGTTTACATAGCAACCAGCAAGACAAGACAAGCGATAACGCACCTCAGACTCGTAGTCGTGGTCCCCCGCACATGAGCTCCCTACATGCCTTGCTTGACAATGTCGATACGCGGAAGACGACGGACAACATGATGCGAAGGGATTATTCCAATGGTGCCCGTCACCAGACTTTGCAGCAACAAGGCCAAACGGCCGACCAGGCTATCGATCCCGAGCTCATTAAGCGCGAGCCCTCGACCGAGCCGGGATATGCTGAGGCCCTCAAGGCTTGGTCGAGGTTCCGGTTCGTGCGGGCCGGCTGGTTTACGGCCCAGGAAGCCATTGATTACATTGATTAGTATGAATTTTGAGTGATATCATGGTTGATGTGGTTGCTGACTTGTTGCAGTTATTACAAGTACCTGTCGCCCCTGACTCCTATCTCGCCGCCGACGTTCCAAGCCCCGGCATCACACATCACGCTTTTGACCGAGGAGCCGATTCTCACAGTCACACTTTTGACAATCGCATCTCGATATCGCAAAATGCCCGGTACAGGCGGTAATTGCCGATCTCATGCTATTCACGAGACGTTGTGGACCTACCTGAGGGGTATGATCGAACGAGTTGTATGGGGTCAAGAGGCATTCGGCGGCGGCTTCTGCGGTTCCGGAGCGGAGGAGGGACAGAACTCCAGCACCGCGCCATGGAGAGGCCTGCGAAGAGGCAGTCTCAGGACGCTGGGGACGATTGAGTCCCTGCTGATCCTCACAGAATGGCACCCGCGGGCGCTCCATTTCCCGCCAAATGAGGCCACTGATGAGCTGCTCCTGCCAGAGTATCCCTCTTATCAAACCCCGTTGCTTGATGGCGAGCATCCCAGGCCTTCAGGTGGCATTGGCGGGAGACGAATTGAGAGCTGGCTGGAACCCGCATGGAGAAGCGATCGCATGTGCTGGATGCTCCTCAGTACAGGCATGGGCCTTGCCTATGAGCTCGGCGTTTTTGACGACATTGACGAACTACTTGCCGCTCAGGCTATTGCGCGGCCCGAGTACGAGGAGGAATCTTATCGGCTGAGGGCAAGCCGCATCAAAAGATTGCTTTTGATATACCTCAGTCAGCTTGCTGGAAGACTTGGATGGACCAACATGGTGCCAGACAAGCTGCGCAAGCAAGACCAAGGGGCTTACAAGCCCCGAAACCATTCGGTTGAGGGAACGACGCCGGTTACAAGCCTGTCGTCGATTTCGAATGGATTCAACTATATACCTGATTTAGAATTGGACGACCAGATTATTCACTGCTGGGCGGGAATCAGCAACGCCATGTACATTGGCAACGAGAAGCTGTTCCGATCCAGGAAACATACGACTGACATTATTCAAAGCGGGAGATATATTGCATTGCTCAAAGAGTTCCAGCCCATGCTTAAAGACTGGTGGACGCACTTTGAGCGATTCAATATGCCCCAATATATCCGCCACATCTTGACGATTGAGTACGAGTATGTGCGAATCTACATCAACTCGTTGTCTCTGCAGGCTGTGGTGGAGCGATGCACCAACAATGCTGGTGGTGGGCCAGGTGGTAATGGAAGCGTCTCGGGTAACTCAGGTCCCCAACTCTCGCCGCAGACGCAGAATTACTACGGCAAGTTGCCCCTGGGCCAACTGGGCGGCTTCGGCGCTGAGGACCAGGAGTATGTTAGGGAGGTTGTTAATGGCAGCCGAAACCTGCTCCGCACTGTTGTTGAGGGACTACTGCCCGGTGACTTCTTGAAGCACGCTCCGGTGCGGACGTATTTCCGCATCATTAGCGGTGCAATGTTTCTGCTCAAGACCTTTGCGCTCGGCGCACCCAAGTCAGATGTCGAGCTTAGTATCGCTCTCATGGACCGGACGGTAGACGCGCTGAGGAACTGTGTGGTTGATGACGTGCATTTGGGCATCAGGTTTGCTGATATGCTCGAAACGTTGACGAGCCGGTTGAGGAACCGGTTCATTCATGCGCCGCCGCCGCCTCCGTTGAGTACAGCGGATGGAAGGTCCCCGGGTCCTGGGGGCCTGCATGACGGGCACCATCATCTTGGTAATGGTAATGGAAGCAATGGACTAAACGGTCACCACGTTGGTAATGGACATGGCGGGCTGTTGCCTACGCATTTGCAGGGTTCTCAGGCGCCGGATATGTGGTTGAAGAATGCGCCTGGTATGTCTTTCCTTTTTATTCTCTGTTATGTTTACTAACTGTCGGCACAGAACGCTCAACAACTCCCGCCAATATCTCTGCTACGCCATGGGGCGACTTGACTGCCGGCAGCTTCCCTTACCCTTCGGGGTCAGCATCAATGTTTGGGCCTTCGACGCCCGCGGCCACTACCGGACTTGAAAGCAACAGCCACGCCAACATTCCTGATGGAGGAACGTTCCTTGGCGGAGATAGTTCGGATTGGACCTCGGGGGCTGAAATGTGGTACCTTCCTGCCGGCCCCGCATTTTTCCAAAACATTGATAATAACTCGGTATCGATGACTGCCGAGGGTGTCAATGTCGGCGGCCTAGATCTGTTGGAGTACATGGCAATGGACCCGTTGGAAGGGTTTAATATGGAGGGGACTGGGTTTAACTGAAATCAAAAATAAGGGAGGAGGAGCTGTAAACCTGAATGATTCTTGTGGGAATACAGTACACTAAAGAGAAAGAGAAGAAAAAAAAAAAGATCAGGAAAGAAAAATTTTAATCTTTACGGTTGCAACGATTGGAATTGGGGAAGGGGAAAATGGGCATGATGGAAAATAAGGGAACGGAAAGCGAAAGGTAAACAAAGCCGAATTTTGCTATTATTTCAAGTGTTTTGATGGTTGCAAAACGGAATATTTGTTCTTGTTAGTTTTGCTTGTTTTCCTTTCTTTTTTTTTTTTTTTTTTTTTTTTTTGCTCCTTTCCCCATCGCGGTTGGTGATGACATGACTGCATTTGAGCCTCGAGAGAACGAAATAATGGACTAGGAGTCCCGAGTCGGAGGATATGTGCTACGTTCCTGTTGATGATAATGGCATGGCGATTTATATGACCATGTTTGCTTGCCTTGAGTTCATTCAGTTATTCTGTTCATACTTTTATATCAAATATCAAGGGTGGCGGATTGCTTCATGGGAGAGGTAAAAGGAAAAATGAAAGGAAAGAGCCCGGGGGGGGGGGGGGGAGACGAACCAAAAAAAAACCCCAAAAAAACAAGAGAAAACAAATCCTGTCTCGGTTGGAATGTTGGAAAAGGGGGTGCGTTGAGTTGGAGGCGAAGAAGAAGTAGAAGAAAAAGAAGCTGTATGGCAGAAAGAGCAAGAGTACCTATGTAGGAATAAGAAGTGGAAAAAGTAGGCAGAGAGAGAGAGAGATTGTTTTGTTGTGAACGAACAGATTGATGTCAACTTTACGTCCCTTTTTAATTTCTGCCTTCTTCGGCCCCAGATATATACCTCCTCCTCTTAGTGTTTTTGTAAGCAACAAATATTTTTGACAATTTAGTTATTGGGTTTTAATATTTTTTCTAATGATTTCGCGGTTATGAAAACCCAAAAAATTATTATAAAAAAAATTCATTCAATGTGTTTATTTTTTTTCTATTGAAAGAACGATATTATACACCTTTTTCAATGACAGGTCTATCTATCCTCTCTATTCCGATTAACCGGCTGCAAGCTCATCTACTCGTCACCAAACACCATGTCTAAGTTTTTAGTTTAGTTGGGCAACCTCTCCTCCACTTCTCTCTTTTTCGCCCAACCTTCGAACCAAGCCAACGCGTCGGGATTAGCAACGCTGGCATTGGTCTTGACCTGCATCCCGCTCAGGATCTGCTTGACAGCGACCTCAATCTTCTTGCCGTTTCCGGTCTTTGGCACGCCGGCCGGCCCGCACTCCTCAATGACGCCGGGGACATGCCTGGCGCTCAGCTCCCGCCTGACGGTATCGGCGATCCGCTTCCTCAGCGCTTCGTCAAAGCTGTTCCCGTCCTTCATGACAACAAACAGGCAGACGGTCTCGTCCCTGTCGGTTTCCCGCCTCCTCCCCACGCACACAGCCTCCTCGATCTCCTGACCAAAGAACCTCGCGAGGACGTTGTAGATCTCGGCGCTGCCGAACCTCACCCCGGCGGGCTTCAGAACGCCGTCGCTGCGGCCCAGCATCACGAGCCCGCCGGTGGCGGGATCGATCCGGACAAAGTCTCCGTGGTGCCAGAGCCCCGGGAATCGTTCGAAATAAGCCTTGCGGTATTTTTCTTGGCCGTCCTCGCCGAAGAAGGTCAAAGGCTGGCAGGGGAAAGGTTTCGTGCAGACCAGGTCGCCCGGTGCGTCGAGTGGGGAGACTGGGATGGGATTGTCAGAGTCGGAGGAGGAATCGATGACGCCGATCGCCATGCCCAGCCCGGCGCACTGGACCTCCCCTACGCGGACCGGGAGGAGGGGGCAGGGAGCGCCGAAGAGGGAGATGATGTCTGTCCCGCCTGTGATGGAGGCCAGGTTGACAGTCGAAGGGAAGGCCTCGTAGACGAAGGAAAAAGTTGAAGGGGGCAAGGGGGAGGCGGTGGAGTAGATGGCTTCGAGGCTGGACAGGTCCAGGGATTTGTCCTGGATGGGGCGGACATTGTTGGCCTCGAGGGTGGTGAGGTAGGCCGCCGAGGTGCCGAAGTGGGTTACTTTGAGCTGAGATAAGAGGATGGGGATTGCCATGTAGCCGGAGGGCTTGAATGGCGAGCCAGAGTAGAGGACAAGCGAGGCACCGCAGGAGAGGGAAGAGACGGACCAGTGGTGCATCATCCAGGAGGTTGTGGTGTAGTAGAGCATTCTAGACTTCGGGGAGAGGGAACAGTGGAGGAAGAGCTCCTTTTTGTGCTGGAGGAGGGTGCCGGCTGCTGTGTGGACGATGGCTTTTGGAAGGCCCGTGGTGCCCGAGGAGTAGAGGACGTATAGGGGGTGCGATGGGGGCAAGTAGGCGAATTCTAATGGGGACGAAGGGGAGGATTCGAGAAAGGACGAGTAGCCTGTCGCTTGGACGCCTCCTAGTCCCTGGATTTCCTCGACGATGCCGTCCTCGATATGCGGGAGAGAGTTGACGATGATCACCTGTTCAAGGCCATGGGGTTTGAGTGCTGCGACTATTTCGAGCGTCTTGGACTTGCCGGACCATTCTTTCCCATTGTAAAGGGTGGCGTTGTCCGAAAAGAGAACTTGAGGCCTGATTTGAGTCAAGCGATCAAGCACGGCGCTCACGCCGTTGTCTGGGCTGATGCCCGTCCAGATGGCCCCCAGCGTTGCGGCACTCAGCAGTGCAACGAGAGCCTGGACGTGATTGGCCACGAAGCCGGCCACGACGCTGTTCTCCTTGACTCCGGCGGCACGGAGCGCGTTGGAGCACCGGCGGACCTGATCCCGGAGCTCGGCCCAGGAGGTCTCGGTGAGGCGAGAAGCATCCTCGGTGGCCGTGATGACGGCTGTAGCGTCCTCACTGACCTCTGCGTTGGCGGGGAACAACAGGTTCTCTGCAAAGTTCAGGCGAGCTCCGACAAAGAAGTCGGGCCTGGGGAACATGGGCGCATTGGGTGGCAGGACCTATTGTTTGGGGTCAGCAAATAAGGGGTTGCTTTTCAGGGGAGGCATCACGCATCGCAACCATACCTCGTCAAAGTCCTTGGCGGCCTTGATGCCGGCAAAGTGCCACACCTCTGCCCAGAAATCGCCAACATTGTCGACGGACCACTTGTAGAGTGCGGGATAGTCATTGAGGTTGAGGCCATACTTGGAGTTCACATGGTTCATGAACTTCCACATCTGAGTCTCCTCAGGGGAAGAGTGTCTCCAGAGCTCTGCTGCCGCCATTTTTTTCTTTTTCTTTTCTCTCGTCGTTCGAGGCAATGATTATCAAAGGAAAAATGGCAGATAGCAAGATGAAATCCCAATAAACCCAAAATACCCAACCGTTGAGGATGTTCACGTCAATTTAGTAACAAACCCAGAGCACCGACTCGAGTCGCCAGCAATCGGATTAGGTAGGTATGTTTACGATTATGCACGCCTATTCGCCCACTACGGGCCACTAGAAAAGAGACACCCACAGGCACGTTTGCCGTTGTTAAGCGCCCTTTGTGCCACCATGGAAAGAAAGAGAGAGATCTAGCTGTTAGTAACATACCTAACCAATGCATACCCTAACCACAGTAGACACACATCTATCGCATTTCCGAGGTTATGGATCTGAACCCCCTTTTGCTGCAAATGGTTTCCCGAGTGCCGGCGGGGTGTCCGGCGAAAGCCGACTGAACTTTTTCATTTTTGCAAACAGACTCGAGACGATCTGCAAGAGCCCCGAACCTTGTCATGGCCTCATGCAGGTACCGGAGCCTAGAATGAAGTTACAACACAGAACACGTCCGACAAATTGTGACCCCAAGAGCCCGGGGTTGGCGGCGGTATTTGTGTGTGTGTGTGTGTGTGTGTGTGTGTGTTTTTTTTTTTTTTTTTTTTTTTTTGTTTTTTATTTGTTGGGATAGCCGAAATCCGGCAAGACAATTTAATCAAGTACGTACAGGGTAGTCTAGCTAGTGTATCTGCACGGCTACACCACTGGGAAAAGAACAAAAAAGGATCTTGCCACATTGGAGACAAGTGATGTACAATAATCAAATAATCCAATCCTACCCAGATTAATAGTACGTACTGTGATACAACAGAGAAAAAAAAATTTGCTTCGAACGCTGACGGGGGACCTAAGACCCTGAATTCATTTCCACGGATAGCACAATGGCACTATGCTGTTCTCGGATTGGATTTGCTGGCCCAGACTCGCAGTGCACACACCAACACCACACCAAAGGATATGACAGAAAAAGGGATTCCGGGTCACTGACACTCCCCGATTGGTGGTTTGGAGGTGACGGCTCTTATTACTGGATGCCTCTTTGATCGGCATTCAAGCAAACCCTACAGGGGCATACACAGTCTAGTGGGTGTCAAAAACTGCTCGATGTTACTGTACATGTGTTCTACCGTTTCTAGAGATATCTGGTTACCTAGTGTACATCCTGGCTCGCCTTGGTTGCTTGGAAAATTTAAGAAGAAAATATGTCAACAATGCAGAGTAATAAGCACAAATAAAAACACACCCATGTTATCAGGGACGTGGCCCACAACCTGCTTGAGAGACACTCCACCAGACATTCGGAGACAGCAGCATGTGGATGGATGATGAACCCTTCCAGCTGGGAACAGCACGGCAAGGGAACCAGGGTCCAACCGCGGATTCCCATGAACCTAAACTTTTTCGTGCCCCATTTTTCTATCCAACATCCGCGAGCGGTGTAATTTCCCTCTGTCCCTGGGCCTGTCTGAGCTACTGCAGCGCGGTCTTTGCACAAATCCGTCCATAAGTCCACTCGCGCTCGCCCTTGACCTACACGCTCATATCTCCCGCCTCCCGCCTCCCACCTTCTCCCTCGCAGCCCCGCGAAGAAAGCCGAAATCGCTGCAAGCAAATCAGGCACAGCAGGGCAAGGGGAATTTTTTTTTTTTTTAATCATATATTTTTGGACTTGGATTTCCGTTCTTGTTCAGTCAAGTTGTGCAACCAAAGGTCACCGCCGGAACAGCCAGCCAGCTGGATCTAATTGATCGGCCCCGCCCCTTGCAGCTGCATCGGCATCCGCACCAGCACCAGCACCACGCCATCACCCACCCACACACGTCTATCGTCCGTCCAGGAACGCCTTGCACGTCACAACCGCCGCCGCCGCGCGCCTCATCGCATAAACTCAAAGCAGTCAAACAGCGGGAAACTGCGACAGGTCGGACTTGGTTTCGCATCTGGGCCGACCGTTGCACAACGCACCCCGAGAACTGGTGGTCAGGTAGGTTCCAGGCTGTTGCTGCCCTCACAGAACATTCCAATCTTCGAATGGGAGTGGCAACCACCAATCACATTCGGCAGAGCTGCAAAAAAGGGGGCTGATGGACTGGCCTGGCTTGGCGATGCAAGACTTGTGTGCTCCTCCGTGCTATCCGCCATCCACTCTTTGCACTACTGTTCAACCACACACACCGCCATGCACCTCCTGCACTCGCTCGAGACGTGACCTTTGAAAACAAAATCCCTTGCTGACATATTTCTCTCTCTTCTCCTCGGCAGCATCAATTTGCCTCCATCTTATCTTCGAGTATCGCTTCCCGATGCCCCGAACGCTCTCAAACCCTTTCTCTTCGTCCGGTATGCCGCAGTCTGAGAGGGCAGGGGAGCGACGGCCTTCTCATTCTAAAGGCAGAATTGCCGGTTTTTTTTCAAAGTCAAAGGAGCAGCACCCGGCCCACCAAGCCATCCTCATGCAGTCCGCACAGCAGCAGACGGTCGCGGCTCAGTCGCCGTCGCCCGTGGCTCTCCCTACAATTTCCTTGTCGGCCGAGCAAAACCTCGACGAGCCACCGACTACCCTCTTCGAGCCCCCATCGGCCGATGAGACGAGGAAGCAAGAGCGCGCCGCCGCCCAGTTCGGGCCCTTGCTGCACCCGAGCCACCGGTATATCAGCACTCACAACGGCGGCATCCTCGAGCGCCCCATAGAAGACGAGCCCCCTTATTACTATGTCCTCACCACCTACCTGAGCTACCTAATCCTGATCTGCTGTGGCCACCTGAGAGACTTCTTCGGCAAGCGTTTCGGCAACCCCAAGCACTATGCGACCCTCAAGGCTTCAAATGGCTACGCGCCGCTCAATGACGACTTTGACAACTTTTACGTCCGGAGATTGAAGATGCGCCTGGATGACTGCTTCGCCAGACCCACTACCGGTGTTCCCGGCCGCTACATCACCCTCATGGATCGCAAGTCGGACGACTTCAACCGCACTTACCAGTTCACCGGCACCTACACTCAGACGCTCAATGTCAGCTCCTACAACTATCTCGGTTTCGCCCAGTCCGAAGGCCCCTGCGCGGAGGCCGTCGAGGAGTGCGTGCACAAGTATGGTCTCAGCTCCTGCAGCCCCCGCGGCGATGCCGGTACTTCGGATCTTGCAGTCGAGGTTGAGCGCGAGATTGCTCAGTTTGTCGGCAAGCCTGCCGCCATGGTTTTCTCGATGGGTTTCGTCACAAACGCCGGCTCCTTCCCTGCTCTCGTTTCCAAGGGCTGCCTGATTCTCTCTGACGAGCTCAACCACGCCTCGATTCGCATCGGTGCCCGTATGTCTGGAGCCGTCATTCGGTCTTTCAAGCACAACGATATTCAGGATTTGGAGCGCATGCTTCGCGAGGCCATCTCGCAGGGCCAGCCCCGCACCCACCGCCCCTGGAAGAAGATCCTCGTTGCTGTTGAAGGTCTCTACTCGATGGAGGGCACCATGGTTGATCTTCCCTCCATCATCGGTCTCAAAAAGAAGTACAAGTTTTTCCTCTACGTTGACGAGGCTCACAGCATCGGCGCTCTCGGCCGCCGCGGCCGCGGTGTCTGCGATTACTTCAACGTGGACCCCTCCGAGGTTGACATTCTCATGGGCACTTTGACCAAGTCGTTTGGCGCCAACGGAGGCTACATTGCTGCTGAGAAGCACATCATCGACAAGCTCAGAAGCACCAACGCGGCTACCCTTCTCGGTGAATCCCCTGCTCCCTCGGTCCTCATGCAGATTCTCGCCTCCCTCCGCATCATCACCGGTGAACTCGTGCCTGGCCAGGGCGAGGAGCGTCTCCAGCGCATCGCCTTCAACTCTCGTTATCTCCGTCTCGGATTGAAGCGTCTCGGTTACATTGTTTACGGTCACGACGATTCCCCGATTATCCCCATCATGCTTTACCACCCAGCAAAGATTGCCGCTTTCAGTCACGAAATGCTCAAGCGCAAAATCTCGGTTGTCGTCGTCGGCTATCCGGCCACTCCACTTATCAGCTCGCGTGCCCGGTTTTGCGTTTCGGCAGCTCACAACAAGGAGGACATGGACCGTGTTTTGGCTGCTTGCGATGTCGTCGGTGACATCCTCCAGATCAAGTACTCTACTGGCGTCGCTGGTGGTGCGGAGCCTCTTCCTGCGGGAGTTACTCCTGAGATGGAGCACGAGTGGCGCAAGGCAAACGGCCTCGAGGGTGTTATCAAGCCACCAAGATGGAGGCTGGAGGACGTCATTGCCCGTGGTGTAGATGATGCTAAGGTTAAATTGAGATGAAAGAAGAATAAAAACGAACAAGAAAAGATGGAGAAAGAAAAAAACGAAAATAAACAAGAACGTGGTACTTTTCTTTCAAAGTATCTGTAATATATAGACAACCTATGTTTCACCTGCCCGTTGGGCACATGGATGGGGATTAATGTTTTATGGTTGCGCCCCTTTTTTTTTAATGGCGTGTGAGTGTCAATGCAAACCCCCCCCCTTATGATGAGGAAACCTGGGAAGGCAATACTTAATGGCGGTTGTCGAAGTTTTGTGTGTATTTAATAGCATGGCAGACGGAGTTATAGGGAACCTGAGTTGTGTATGTTGGGCGCGAATGAGATACCTTAGGCTAGTGGTCGGACTGGACGGATAGGTGAATGGATGGATGGAAATGCAAGCAGGAAGGGACAACTGGCATGACGGGTTTTTTATAATGAAGGAAATCTGATGTGCAGGTTGGGAAACTTGCTGGCTTCTTCATTTGGTTAACGAAAAAGGAAAAATATATCCATACACACAACAAGACATCAACTTATAGAATATATTTATATATCGTTTGATATAACTTGATGACGAGTTAATGATGAAAAAGGCTTATTATATGAACTAGTGAAGAAGAGAAATTGTTGGATAAAAATCGTCCGGTTTCAGCCCCCACCAATTTCGATGGGAACAATGAAGCTAGGAAGAGGAAGTTCTGTGGTTGAATGGTGCCTGCAGTGGCTTTTGCCTAGCTTGTAAGTATTATCAAGCATCACGTGCATTCGCGCCCTGCCACGCGTCATTCTTTTTGGTTCAGAATTCATGAACACTTGCTTGCCACGCGGACACGGAAATAATACGCTACCATCATCAAGGTGGAATTCCTTCCAATTTCTTCCCCAAAATGAAAAGCGCTGTGAATCAATAGAGGTCGCCCACGCCAATGATTTATGGTTTGTTTCTCCACTTAATATAAACGAAAAAAATCAGCCAATATTAGTCCCCGAGGGGCTTCCCCAAAATCGCTGACACCTCTTTGCTGAATCTGTGTTAGGGTTCATTCAGTAAGAAGGTGAATCGATACGGGTACGTATCGCATTTCACGTTTGTGTTGTATTGATTGATGAGGCGGAGGGTTCAACAGATGGGGAAACGAAATGCTCAGGCTCTACCAACGGAGGGCAGTAGACCACGTCTTCCAAGTCACTCACACTCAGTTTGGAGAGTTTCGGATTTTCTATCTGCGTAATAGCGAGGAAAGAGCGCAGCTTGATGCCTAAGCAGATTAATGGAAACCGCCCGAGAAAAAAAAAAAAAAAAAAAAAAAAAGGAACAATAAGAAAAATATAAAATATCATGAGATGGAATAATATGGGAAAAGAGTTTTCTATTGAGTTCCGTTTGCCGAGAAACTATACCATTGGGCGACCCCAAGCTAACTTTCCTCTCCTTCGACAACTCTCCAGCCATATTCACAACGTTCATCAATACATTCAAGATTCCTAGCCGAAATCAACCATCCACAACGTTAAAAAAAAATTATTCCTTTATTTCTCGTTCACAAGACACAAAATTCCTTTTTCTTTACGGCCCACCATCTTTCGAAGCCCCACGTGTCAAAATGGCCAAATCCAAAAAGAAAACTCAGCAAACGCTGGAATCGACACTCGGTAGGCTCTCTTCAAACCTTGTCCGGATCAATCCTACTAACAGTCTCTACCAGGTCGCACTCGTATAGCACCCCCGACCAAAACCCCCAAAAGGTCGACTGGATCAGCTTCTGCGCTTCAGCAATCCAAACTGCCAACTTCCCCGGCTCCTGCTCCGGCCTCAGTCCACAGGAGCTCACCCACAGCTTCATCATCCAGATCTACGACAACCAGATCTGCCCTCAGGCAATCAAAGATCACTTCCCTCGGATCTTCATCCAGGGCCTCCCCATCCAATGCCAAGTCCTCTTCTCCGCTCAAAAATGCCGCGGCGTCTGGCTCATCCCCGGCAAGAGCATACTTCATGTCCTCCCAAGTTGACAATACGGGTGCAGGAAATAGCCCGTTCAGAAACCGAGCTGCTGCCACCAAACGCAAGTATGTGCAGGATGATTCCTCGTCTGATGCTGAAGCCGAAGAGGGCGGGTACCGGCCTGATGAGAGGGAAGAGGAGGAGTGGCAGGTTGGGCAAGAGAAGAAGGTGATGACTGAGGTGCCCGATGCCGATGAAGAGGAGGAGCAGGAGGATGAGGAAGATGAGATCAATGTCAAGGAGGAGTCTGAAGACTCTGCCGATGAGCAAGAGAAGGTACTAATCGGGGGAAAGAAAAACGGGATAGAGAAAGACGAGCAAGATGAGAGTGATGAGAGTGATGACGACATGCCGGTGCCTACACCCTCAGCAAAAAAGAAGAGGCCGTTGCAATCTGACAGCGACGATGACGATGATCAACCGGTTATTTCGTCACCCGTTAAGCGCCGTAGGGTGGTGCCTGTTCAGGATGATTCTGACGAGGATGAAGACGATCAACCTGTAAAGTTGTCGCCCGTTAAGCGCCGCCGGGTTGTGGTGCCTATCAAACAAGATTCGGACGCGGACGAGGACGTTCTAATCAGGGGACTGGGCAAGAGGAACGGAGCGTCTAGTCCGATCGCTATCAAAAGTGAGGATTCGGGGGGAGAGGCACCAGTCCGCAGATTAGTTAGACGGAACGCGCCTTCCAGCCCGGTCATCGAGAAGGACAGCAGCGATGAGGACGCACCCGGGCGGCGTTTAGTTAGACGGACCAAGAAGAAGCCTCTCACTGCCAAGGAGCGAGCCAGAGAGCTGCTCAGAAGAAAGCGAGCCGGAGAAGTCATCGAGGAGGAAGACGAAGAAGAAGGGACCGAAGAAGAGGAAGTTAGGAAGGGCCTCTATGACACTGACTCTGATAACATCGCCCTTGATGAGTTTGAGGATGACGATGAAGAACCCCCCATGCCGCTGGAGGAAGATAAGAAAGAGGAAAGGAAGAAAAAGAAGAAGAAAAAGGGAAAGAAAAAGGAGGTGAAGAAGAGAGAAAGCGATGACGAAGGATCCCACGCAGAGGAGGAAGATCTCGAGGACTTCGTCATAGACGACAGCGACGAACCCTTGGGAGCTCCAGATGAGCTCTTGCACGACATTCCCATTGAATTCACTAGAGCATCCCACAAACCTCTCAAAGAACACTTCCGTGACGTTGTCGAATGGCTCGTCCATTTCAAGATCAACCCAGGCTTCGCCGATAAGACGCACGCAGTTTACAGTCTGGCTTGGCGCAAGCTGGACGATGAAATTCGCGGATTAGCGGATTCAAAGTTTGCTTCTTCGTCGTGGAGGCCGGACTTCTATAAGGCTCTGCGTGCGAGACCATATTTTACTAATAACCAGCTCGTACGCGGCGAGGTTGACGAGACAAGGTATTGTGGCGCGTGCGGGAGAAGTGGACATACTGCTCGGTAAGTGTTTTTTTTTTCCTCCTGTTCCACTCTCACTTTTCTTCCCTCCGCTGCCTGCATGTCTAATCTATCCTCAGGTACTCAATTCAGTTCCACGGTGCCCCTTACTACAAATCGTTTGGCCCCGACTTCCTAAACCCCATCGAGCCTGACTCCGACGAAGAAGCAGAGGAAGACGAAGATGAAGACGGCAACCCCATCCCCAAAGAGTCCAAGGTCTGGTATATCGGGACTGTCTGCAACGATAACGCGGAAATCGCCCATACTCTGATTCACTGGAAGAATTCGCTGCTGGACTGGGTTGACTCGAGGCTGATGAGTGATCAATGGATGACACCCGAGAGATTGGCTGAACGAGCTAGGTGGAAGCCCAAGAAACTTTACAAACTTGTTGATGAGATTGTTGGTGGGTGGGTTAGCCAGGGGGTGGTCAAGAGTTTGTGGGGGGATTTTGGTAAGCAATTGGAGACTGCAAGAAGCCAGAGCACTTCTGGGAGGAGAAGATGGGGTTAGAAGGGAGGAGGGGGAAGGGCTCTATATAGGTACTGGAGGGGGCGGGGAGGCGGATTGAACGAGCGCGAGGGAAATCATGGGCTAGGTTTTTAAGCTGAGGGTGATCATTTAGTCATGGAAAGAGGTTAAAGTGGTCACCTTTAGATGGAGTGGGCTCTCCATCTTTGATTCGCATTTAGTGAGGCCCCAGGAACAATATGTAGGCTAGATAAATACCTATAAACTTTTTTTGGGGGGATGAAGAACGTATGACTGCTGGCATGTTTGTCGACCCGATCAATCTCGATACGTTTTCTACGTTTTCCTCCAGACAGCAAATCAACAGAAGGACAAAGGTGGTTTGTTTGATACAAGTTAACACAAAACTATCATTTGGAATTCGGCACAGTTTTTTGACATGGAGAGTAGTCGATATACGTTTAGGCACGTAGATTTGGTTTGCTTTTGCGGTCTCCCCCTGATTCTTCATTGCTAGGTAGACGCAGATTGAGCCCCAGCGTGCATGGAAATCCCATCCCATCCATCCATAACTATATATGTACTATAACTAGTTATATCAACACGTGAAACTCTAGCAGCCCTTGATTTTGTTTTCCTGAGTAATTAACGTCCTGGCAATAATGAGGGGCAAAGAAGGAAAGAAAGAAAGAAAGAAAGAAAGAAAGAAAGAAAAAAATGGAGGGAGGGAGGAATACCCCTTTAATGTCGACTCAGCCATAGAAAACCTCTCCTCCCCCTCCCCTTCCCTCAAGAAAAAAAAAAGTATCTTGTGGTCTTTTATACACAATTCTTCAAAATGAATTTGTGAGTTGTCCTTGACTCATTTGACAATTGTTATAGGGGCTACAATAACCCAACCCGCCGTCGCGCCCCCCTTTCTTCCCACCCTCCCTAACCCGCCTGCAGCGAAGAATGATGAAACCGAAATGGTTTTTGGCACTGACAAGGAAGGAGGCAAAGGTGTTGTTGTTATTGTTGTTCATCATCTATCCAGGTTCAGATGAAGGTTGTTGTTGTCAAGTTGACACGAGATCAGACGGTATCAAAGTGGTAATGATGCAGACATCAATGGCCACTGCATGTTTATTAGTACATACAGCCTTAATTTGATTTGCGAGTTCCTGAGATATAGTAGGCCCTTGAAACCATTGGTGGCATGCCCTTTTACAAATAAAATACAATACAAGACAAGGTACAGCATAAGTGACTAAATAAAACAAACCACCTGACGAAGAAAAAAAATCACCAAAAGATATCATATATCTTTGCTTCTTTATTCAGAATCCCCCCAAAGTCCAATCATACATACGTTTTAAAGGTGCAAATCCAACCTACACGGATAATAACAAACAACAACAACAACAACAACAACAACAACAACAACCAACAAGCCCAGTTCAAATCCCAGACATACCGCCCAAAGTCGCCCGGCGCAAATATTGGGTGTAGTGTATATCCAGGAACAGTCCTACAACATGTCCTAGCCTGTCCAACCTCGACTCGAATAAGGAACCGCTCCTGGAAAGATCCTTGTGAAAACAAACACAGAAAAAGATCAACATAAAGCCAACAGATGTGCCAAAATATCCCTTTCCACCATGCATGATGCTTTCCTTCCCCTTTCCCCTACTTCGTTGGTCCGAGATATCCCAAGACATTCAGCGACCATTTGAGCCCTTCAAACAATAACCAGCGCTGCGCTATGCAAATCCTCCATCGTATCACATACGCCGGAATTCCATTTAGATAATCCCTCCAGGCGGATCATACCCCATAGGCGTCCCACGAGCCGTAGGTCCCAACCCTGCACTCCCGGGCTGCTCTCCTGCCGACAAATCAACCTGTGCATTGTTCGTCTTACGAAGCATGAACATGGGTTTCTTCCCTTCCTTGTCGAGCTGCTTGAACAAAATCAAGGGTTTCTCGTCCAGGCCCAAACAACGCTCCTGGTCCCCGTAGACAATATACAGCGCATACTGATCCCAAGGTGCGTTGATCTGGTACTTCTTAAGCGCCGCGGGTAGCACCTTGTAGCAGGGATCATCCATGCTGACCCTAAACGACTTGAATATCTCCACCGACGCGTTGCTCGCCCCGGGGGTTTCGGGTACCGCTGGGGTCTGTGTCTGCATTCTACGGGGCATGGGTTTGGCCTGCTGCGACTGGGGGTTATTGTTATAACTATCATTTTCTGCAAAAGTTGACCGGCTAGACGGGGTCGGCTGGCCCGCGCCGCGATAGGACCCGGACCCGAGCGTAGTGCCAGACATGTTTGTTGTTGGCGGTGAAGTAGGAGATGGCATGTTTGGCGAAGGATAGGACGGGGAGATCGAGCTCCCACCGCCGTTCATTGCTGCGAGATGTGACCCAGACATTGCCGCTTGCTCGGCCGCATTTCGCGGATCAAGGGCTTGTTCGACGATGGAGCGGTCGTGCTGCGTCTGCATGTGCGTTGGCGATGTTGCTTTGGGCGTGGATCCGAGCATGATTTTCTTTGTAGACCACTGCCTCTTAAGGCCTCCGCCAGACTGGCCGCCTGCTGTTGATGGTGTTGGTACGGGAGGAGATATGCTGTTCTCGTATTGCGATTGTGGACCGTTGGGTAGCGGTTGTTGGACATCCTTGGCTAATCTGAGGGCTGGCAACATGTCTTCGCGCAGCCTCCTGAAATCATCCGTTAGTCTCCGGAGATCCTGCTCTAAGAGCACCATTCGCTCGTCTCGCAGACGTAATTGCTCCACGAGATGTTTGATATCTTTCATTGTGGCGTTTGCGGATTGTGCTTCCGTCTCGGCAGCTGCAGTTCAATCTGTGTCAGAGGCTCATTCAGATGTCAACAAGTTCAGGCGCAATACGTACTCAACGGCATGTAATGATCGCTTTCCACGGGCACGTCTTGCGCCTTTTTAACGTCGTACACGGATTTGAGTATGGTCAGTCGGTGTCCCACACTGTTGATACCCATCGACCTCAAGTCGTCATGCTGCAGAGCCACGAGGGCCTCTCCAACAATTTCATTTTCTGGACTAGATGTTAGCAGTCTGTCGCCCAAGAAAAGAACTAGAAAAAAAACTGTTTGGCAGCTGATGTCCTACCTATAAAGAGGTCCGCATATTGTTGCACGCCTATGCTGGCGATAAAGTCGGCGCATTCCTCGGCTGTCCATTCTGAGATGATAGTCTCGGGAAGGTGATCGGGATTCGTGCGATAACCATAGGTTGTGGGTGTGTGCTCGGCCGAAGGAGGGTCTGAGTCGATGGGGGAGTTTTCGACGTCGGTTTGAATGGGAGAGCTTCCGTGGATATCTCTCTCGTACTCGTCGTCGGCGTCCGACTCGGCGTAGGCGGTCCCTGAGTCGAAATTCATGGCTTGCTAGCGAATAAGTTGGGCCCCTCACAGCCTGAGCTGCGGGGACGGCCGGGGTGATCGAGAGACTGTACTCGAGTCGAAACAGAGGCTATTGACAAGCCAGGCAGACGGGAACCAACGGCGTGTTCCTGTCCAAGCACCGAGGCGCAGTGTTCCCAAGCAAACGCAAACGCAGACGCGGAAAGATGATGGGAGGCTGTAGCAAGGTCGAGTGACGCGCCCTTCTTTGAATCCTTAACAGCGACAGACAGCGGGCGAATTGAAATATTGATAGCCGGAGCCTCTGGGGGTGAGGAGGAGGAGGGGTGTCTGAGCGGCCGGAGCTGTGGGGATGAAGAGCGCAGACAGAGTAGGGATGACACAATCTTCCAAGAATGGGCTACAAGGGGTAAAGCGAGATGTTCCGCCGGCGTTGGTCGTTGGTCGCCGGTCGTCGGTGGTGGGCAGGCAGCGAGGCTGGAGGCTGGAAGTCGCGAGTTTGGGAAGTTGTTGTTGATTGTGGGATGCGTTCAGGTTGCTCTTGCTTCTTGGTCGCTCGCTGCGTTGCGCTGCTTGTTGCCGTAGCCGCTCGCTTGGCCGCTGGAAAAGGTGGTGGCACCCGAAATCGTCTTAGTGCCAAATCCGATTCCTAGACCTGCTCCACTCTCTGGCTTGCCTGGCCAGGGGTTTCCATTCACCACCCCGCCGTGACAGGAAGGAACGGCCGCAGGGCAAGCCATCCGATAATACAGCATAAGGTAATTACACACCACTAGCAGTTCAGCATCTGCTTTTTCTGTGCCATGTAACCATTGGATTTTAACTTTCGAATCTCCAATCTCTTTCTATTCAATATGCCAAGTCTGCGTGTAAGTTACTGTACATCCAATAAAAAGAACAAATATTAATTTTGTTTACTCCTGTTTTCTCACCCTCCTAGTAGAAACCCACCCATGCCTCAACCCAGCATCGGCTCTCAGTGACCCCGCTTCCAAGTTTAGACGCAGGCTTGTGGCACCTTGACAGCCTTACGAAGTATTATAGAATTTTATTTTTCTTAACAACCTTCATTCACTTTCTAAAGATCGCCCATGGCATCTCCCAGTCTTGCCTAAACCAGCGTCACCCAAATCCACTAGTATTACAGCCCAAGTGTTACCCAATTGTGCCCCTCCATTGCTGACTACCCACCTTACCTTATCTACCTAAAGGTGCTTGCAGACTAAAAAATAAAAGCTGTGTATCCCTCTTCACTCTACAATGTCTTTTTCATCTTTTCCAAAACCTCATTCCTGCTCGACTTCCTTTATAAGCACCCATTGATTTTACCCCCCGTTCTTCCCCCGTTTTTTTTTTCTTCCAGAATCTCTAACAACAACAAGGCCACCAAAAAACCTACCTGAAACCTAGATAAACCCAATCAACCCACTTCAACCACCCCCCTTCCTCCCCTCCGCGTTTCATCTTTTACTTTTTCCCAGTTCGATTCAACGCCGAACCGGTTGTTATCTTCGTATTTTCTTTTTGGCGAATAAAAATAATTTTCTCTTCGTCTTTTCATTTCACTTCTAGAAAAATCCCGAGGTATCAAAAGGCACAACACGAAAAGCAGCGATCATGAAATTGCTCCTGTTCATGCGTGGTGGTGCTATAATCTCTCTCGGAGCGTGTCCCGAGAAATACGTAGCATCCAACGGCGTTGAACAGGGATAAGACATCAACGAGGGAGAAATGACATTGACAAGGAATAAGAAACTCCCCGGTTCTGATTTTTTTTTGGGGGGGGGGGGGATGAGCAGCAGAAAAGCTTCAAGTTCGCCATTCTATGTGTCAGCGAAAGAGGGCCGCCGAATGCAACTCTCTTGGTACGGATATCATCTTATTTCTACCAAGTACGTATGTATGAAGCCTCGGCAGGACGACGGAAACTTCCAATGTTTTAAGGTTTCACTTGCGAAGGGGAAAAGTCGGTAAAATTGTAACACATCAATTAACATCCCAACTGTAAAAGTCGCATCATGCAAAAAGGGTCTATGATATCATAATTACCCCATACCTGCACTCTTCTAATCCCTATCATACAGACATATCAACCAACCCTTCCTTTATCACCAATGTGAACTCCTCTTCTTCTTTATCCTCTTCCTCTCATCCTCTGATCCTCTCCGGCCCGACGACCCCGGCTGCTGTGCTTGCTGCTGCTGATGCGCAAGCTGAACGGCCGACAACCTATTTTCCACTTGCGTCCGTATCTGATGAAGTTGCCCAGCACCTGCCTTCCAGAGCGTATTGACTCTATCGCAATGGAACGGGCCTTGTTGCTGTTGCTGCTGGTTAGCAACAGACGTCGGCCCAGCACTCACCGGCCTAGGGGGTGGCGCCGGGCCTGGGTTGGCGAACCAGGGCGAAAGGCCATGAATATTAGAATGCTGTGGCTGGGTTTGAACAGGAGGAGGTGCGAACTGGGGGACCGGAGCTTGGACCTGGGGCCGAGGAGGCAATGAAGGCCGGTCAGAAGGCAAATCCTGCCCATCGACGCCGTACTCCTTCCGGAGACGTTCGGTTTCTTTGGCAATCTCTGCCTCCTTCCGAAGCCGTTCCTTCTCTTCCTCTTCGAGCATCTTCTTGATGCGCTTCTGCTCTGCTCGCTCGGCCTTTTCCCGCTCACGCTTTTCTCGCTCTAGCATTTCTTGCAAACGACGGGTCTCGGCCTCGATGTCAGCTGTGGGTGTAGTAGTGAATGTGACGCCAGGTTTGGGTCCCGGGGGAGCAACATTGCTTGCCGCAATGGTGGCAGGAGGAGGAGGAGAGGTTCTGGCAGCTGAGCTGGGAGGAGCATTGCTCAGTGCTCCGGACATGGCTGCCGCTGCAAGGGGTGCGCCATTGGCAGTCGAGGGGCGGGAGTTTTTTCTAACGTTCCCCGTTGGGGTCGGGGTGCCTCCGGAAACATTGAAGATTCCCGACTTTGGTGCAAGATAAAGATCCTTGATAACTTCGGCGCCCAGCAGCAATATAAGCTCGAGCCCCTTGCGATCTTCTACCTCTACGCGGGTAAGGTTTGGCTGGTAGATGGTTGTGGCGCTTTCTTTGCCATGCTTGAACATGGCGATGGTAATATCAGGTTCTTTGCTCTTGCGCCCAGAGACATTCTTGCCCGTCATGTAGCATGTCATGTCCTTGCTAAGCTTGCCCTCCTTCTTCCAACGAAACATGATGCGCGGAACCAGATCCGCAGCAGCTGGTGAGCTGTTCTGTAGTTCGCGGTCGATCTCACTGATAGTAGGCGTCCGGAAGGTTTGTACTGGCATCTCAAACTCCCAGCTATCTGTCTTGTTCCAACTGCCAGGGATAAGCTTCACCGGGATGGACTGGTCTGGGTTGTACAGCTGTATAGTAAAGTTGTCAGGGACCATGGCCGTGACGGGAACGCCTGGCGCATTTCCCTGACTCTGTGCTCTGATCTCAGCACCCGAGAGTGTCGGCTGAGACCACTCGGGCTCGACCATCACTTCCCCAAAAATGACATCTTGATTATAGGGATCGCAAAGCGCGAGCGCATATTTGTTGCGCGAAGCAGGTAACGCGGGGTCTGGTTTCCGCAGTAGATACTCGGCCGACGGTTCGGACCCGTTCTGAGTAAAGAAAAGGATGCTCGACAGTGGGCTTTCTGACGACGGCTTGAGCCGAAAGGTAGGGAGGTTCTCGTCGAGCATCTTGCTCGTGATGCGGGAGAGGTTCTTAGATTGCAGGTATGTAGGAAACAAGAATTACAGATCCGAGAAACCGAGAAATAACAGCATTCAGCAAGTAATGAGGCAGAAGGAAGAGAAGGGGAAGAAAAAAAAAAGCAAGAAAATGACTGCCGACAAGTTTCAGTAGGTCAGCTGCGCTTGGAATATGCGAGAAGGTCTTTTTGGGCACGGGGCTGAGTTTACTGCCAATGTTGGCACAGGATCCTTTTACAAGTTGGTGAGAGGCAGTGTGTCGCAGGGTCACCTAAAAGTCACCCCGCGATGGTTGGAAGACCACAAGCGCCGAAGTTAAACGGCCGCCTCCTGCAAACGTCACCGTCTCGGCGTTCGGCTCAGCCACACCGAAGCTGCGTCAGCAGCGGCCATTGGCTGGGGAGAAGCCTGAGGTGTAAAGCCCAAAGACTGTCTCATGCTTCTTTGCAATTTGCGAATGTTTGGCAGCAGTCAGGGTTAGGGGTTTTTGTGGGCCATCACAGCTTGCAAGTGTTGAGACCCACTTCTCACTTCCACTGGGTGGGGCTCGTGCTTGCTTGGACTTTTTTGCCCCTCCACGTGACCACACAGAAATTCGAAAACCTATCGCGGCACAAATTCGCTAGCAAACCAATTTCACGATCCTCGGACAACACCAAATTCAGGACAAGATAGTGTCGCGCCATCGACACAGTTGCCCATCATGAGTTTGGTCTCGGGTGAGAAGGTATGTCGATATCCAGCATCATTCCTTTTCGGTATCCTCTTGTGGGCGAATTCCTGCATTCCTCTGTCTATCTGAACTGCATCAAACTTTTGGGGGGAATGGGGGATAAATGGGCTGCGAAGCGCGAGTATATCCACAATCAATCAGCGAACTACACACGAGAATCCGACCGCTGGACCTCAAATACGAAACGTCGATGTGCCTTGTGTGGCAGCGGATAGAATACTGTCCAGGAAAAGTCGGCGTCGAACTTGCAAGCCATCTCGATTTATACAACTTTCTCTCGACTTTTCAACACATCTTCTTCTCGAACACAAACGCATAAATATCAACAACTGCGAACACAGTACAGGAAGACAGAGTGAATGCCTAGGATGTAGCAGCAACAGGAGCGAATTGGGAGATGTACAATGGAGTATCGGAACATCAGGCTAACAAGATATTCTAGAGCAACTTCAACCACATTTTGCGTCTGCTCAACACCAACGTTGACGGTAAGCAGAAGGTCGTCTACTCCTTGACGTAGGTTTCTCGCTTTCCATGCCAGCTCTAATCTTCAAACCGCTAACGTCCGAAAAGCAAGATCAAGGGTGTCGGTCGCCGCTACTCCAACTTGGTGTGCAAGAAGGCCGATGTCGACCTGAACAAGCGCGCCGGTGAGCTCACCTCCGAAGAGCTTGAGCGCCTGGTCACCATTATCCAGAACCCAACCGCCTACAAGATCCCCGGCGTACGTTTCCTAACTACCAATAACTCTCAAAATATTGGCAAACCTGCTAACTCAATCCAAAAAACAGTGGTTCCTCAACAGACAGCGCGATATCGTCGATGGCAAGGACTCTCAGATCCTTGCCAACGGTGTCGACTCCAAGCTCCGCGATGACCTTGAGCGCCTGAAGAAGATCCGCGCTCACCGTGGTCTCCGTCACTACTGGGGCCTTCGTGTCCGCGGTCAGCACACCAAGACGACCGGTCGCCGTGGCCGCACTGTCGGTGTCTCCAAGAAGAAGGGTGGTTAAAGAATTACAGTTTTATAAAAACTACATTGCGGTTACATTGGGCAACGCTGGGGACTTGGCTTACTGGTGGTGTTTATTATATCCCGAGGCTAAGAGGATGGTCATGGGCACGGTTGGGTTGATTTTTTTTCCTTTGCGAGATTATCTCGCCAGGCTGCTAAAGGGAACCACCATGATTCACAGCATGACAATACAGGCGCAGATATGAAAAGCCCATGACCTTGCCAGTGACTTGTCTCTGTTTCCATAACGTGAATTGTCCCATCCTGGTTCTTGGCGAGCGCCCACACGTTTGTAGTATCGTCGATGAGCAAATTTACAACAAGGGGTATAATAACGTACAACCAAATATCAATGCCACCTATTTATGTCTCTTTTCGGCCATCATCACCCCCTAATCCTCATGCGTAACAGCCATATCCAGCACTTCCACTCGTCCCTGGCCCTTGGTCTCTCCTCCCACGAAATCTGATAATCCCTTGAAGGCTCCCGGTTCCACGAAACCGACAACCTCCCACTCCGAACCCATGACGTCTTGATTCTCGACCTGTTCAATAAAGCTGAGAATCTTGTCCTTTACCGTTCCCGGAGCCTTGGGCTCTCCTTCCTCTCCATCCTTATCCTTGCCAGCCGCCTTGGGAGCCTTGACAGACTGCTTCAACACATTGGTCGAGCAGGTAATGCGCAGCCGCATACGAGCCCTCGCGACGGGGATGGGTTGATGAGCAATCAAGGCCTTCATGGCATCCAGAGCCTGGGACTTGGCGCTCTTGGTAGTCGTCACGCCCGTCCAGTGGTGTTTTGGCGCAGCCGGCGCCTGTATCGCCGACTGCCCTTCCTCGTTCGTCGCAGGCGTCGCGGTCCCGCTCTTTGCGTCCTTGTCCTTGCTTTCCTGCTGGCTGTGCGCCTGGCTGCTCAACATATCCAAGGCCTTTTCGATCATGCCGGGCGTGTAAACCCGCTTCGTCCTAGGATCGACGAGTTTTGATGCGACGATGGAGATGACTTCGTTGTGGACCCGTTCGAGCTGGGCCGACCGCTCCTTTTCGCCGACTTGCATTTCGCCCTTTTTGAGAATCTCGAGGATGATGTCGTCCACTGACATGTCCTTTCCGAATGCCTTGGCCAGTTCTGCCGAGGGCGCAGTCTGGCCTTTTGATACGTTGAGGAAGACATTTGGGATCTGGAGGACGTTGTCTAGATCTGTTTCGATGCCGGACCGCCATTCGAGGACCTTGTTCTTGTAGCAAGCTATCTCGAAACGCTTCTTGCCCTTTTTGAGCCGGACCAGGGAGACGTTGGTTAGCTTGATTTGGTTGGAGGGTTGTTGGATGACCATTGTGGCTATCTGTAAATGTGATGATGTTTTGGAAGCGAAGTTGATTTTTGACCTTCTGCCGATTCAAGTCAGAGTCGGGGGTTGTGTGATTTAAATGGGATCGTGTTTGTGTTACGGGGAGTAAATAATTATTAGCGTTGAATCGAGGCAATATGATTCAGCATAAATCACTTTTCCAAGATATTTTCTCCGATTCTTTTTACTGGGTCCTTTTTTTTTTTTTTTAAGAAGTTCGATCTTTGCCAACCCCGCCATGCTGCCAAGTGCGTGGGACCTGGACCGAATGGTGGGGAGGGCGTTGGGGCCTTGCCGTGGTGAGTCAAGCTGACCGGGCCGTAGACCCACTGATTGACTTGTTCCAGTGGCAGCTGCTCAATTGCTGTGATGAATAAAGCCAAACAGCAACGGAAGAGCGATCAGAGTGGAATTTTTTTTTTTGAACGCTTCCTGATGAAGAGGTACCCTGTCCAGAGATCTCAAGATCATTCTGGTCTCTGTTGAGATCAGATTTTGTCTTCACGTCCACCAGGGCTATGCCAAGGAACCTTGGAGTCTCAGCGGGACTTGTACCGACGCAATGCGATCTGACCTCCGTTATCGTCCTTTCTTTCAAGCTGCATGATCACAGCTTGTTCGTTGTGAGGAGTTCGGATACACTGGAGAGTGCAAATCCCAATCAAAAGATGAGATGATAGTCCCTGATCCAGAAACCTTGTTTCGGCGAGGCACTCTATTGCCCAAATGGGCAGAAGGCTGGGGAAGTCGGTCTGGGGAAACCCAGCGCTGGATGACGATGCTTATCGGTTCGGTGGTAGATAGCCGCCTGATGACCCTGTCGGCCAAGCACATACAAGAAATTGAGTGCGCATCCCAGCCCTGCTACGCCATTCTCGACAGACTTTTCTGTAGCCAACGGTGTACCCGTGACCTGCCTGGTTGCGTACCTTGCAGCTAGTTCCCCCCCAACTCCGGCTGCTGTTTCAGTTACTACAAGAGCTCCCTCCCCCGAGCTTGGTTCCCGCCTCTTCTTCCTCTTCATCATCCATCCATCTCCCCCCATTCATTGAGGTCCCATCATCGGGGTTTCTTATCATCAAAACACCACACACACCGACGCTTTATCATCACCAGCAATGAGGATCGCCGCTTCGTCGGTCCTGCTGGGTGCAGTCTCGGCTGCCACCTTCCAGGAGCAGGCCCAGCATGTGCTCTCCGGGAGCTACGGCAAGGCACAGGATGCCATGAAGCCCATCTCCGAGTCATTCGCCGATGCTGTTCGCGGGCCAATGGAGTCCCTCGAGGACGCCTTTGGTGAGATGACCGCTGAGGCCAAGGCCGTGTGGGACGAGGTCAGATTACTCGTTCCCGACAGTGCCTTCAACCAGTCGGCCTGGTTCACCAAGCCCAAGCCTCATCGCAAGCGCACCGATTGGGACCACGTCGTCAAGGGCGCTGATGTCCAAAAGATGTGGGTCGAGGACTCGGATGGCGAGAAGCATCGCAAGGTCGATGGCCGCATCCAAGACTTCAACCTCCGCGTCAAGAAGGTTGATCCGTCCAAGCTTGGTGTCGACTCTGTGAAGCAATACAGCGGATACCTGGATGATGAGGCTAACGATAAGCATCTGTTCTACTGTAAGTCTGATCGTCATTTGACACGCGATTCATCCACAATTCGCTGACCTTTGCGCTTTTCAGGGTTCTTCGAGTCGCGCAATGATCCCAAGAACGATCCCGTTGTCCTGTGGTTGAACGGCGGCCCCGGCTGCTCTTCCCTCACCGGTCTCTTCCTTGAGCTCGGCCCTTCCTCCATCGACAAGAAGCTCAAGGTCGTCAACAACGAGTTCAGCTGGAACAACAACGCCAGCGTTATCTTCCTTGACCAGCCCGTCAATGTTGGCTACTCGTACTCCGGATCCTCCGTCAGCAACACGATCGCGGCCGGTAAGGACGTGTACGCTCTCTTGACTCTCTTCTTCACCCAGTTCCCCGAGTACGCCAAGCAGGACTTCCACATTGCTGGCGAGTCATATGCCGGCCACTACATCCCCGTCTTCGCCTCTGAGATTCTATCCCACAAGAACAGAAACATCAACCTCAAGTCGATCTTGATCGGCAACGGCTTGACCGACGGCCTTACTCAATATGAGCACTACCGCCCCATGGCATGCGGCAAGGGCGGGTACCCTGCTGTCCTCAGCGAGTCCGAGTGCAAGAGCATGGATAATGCTCTGCCCCGTTGCCAGAACCTGATCAAGCAGTGCTACGACAGCGGTAGTGTCTGGAGTTGCGTGCCTGCGTCGATTTACTGCAATAACGCCATGATCGGCCCCTACCAGCGCACTGGCCAAAACGTCTACGACATCCGCGGCAAGTGCGAGGACAGCAGCAACCTCTGCTACAGCGCTCTTGGGTGGATCAGCGACTACCTCAACCAGCAAAACGTCATGGATGCCCTCGGAGTTGAGGTTTCCGGCTACGAGAGCTGCAACTTTGATATCAACCGTAACTTCCTCTTCCAGGGTGATTGGATGCAGCCCTTCCACCGTCTGGTCCCCAACATTCTCAAGGAGATCCCCGTCCTCATCTATGCCGGTGATGCCGACTATATCTGCAACTGGCTCGGCAACCAGGCCTGGACTGAGGCTCTTGAGTGGCCTGGCAAGAAGGCCTTCAACAAGGCTTCGATCAAGGACCTCAAGCTCGCTGGTGCTGAAAAGGAGTACGGCAAGGTCAAGGCTGCCGACAACTTCAGCTTCATGCAAATCTACCAGGCCGGCCACATGGTTCCCATGGACCAGCCCGAGAACTCGCTCGACTTCCTCAACAGGTGGTTGAGCGGTGAGTGGTTCGAGAAGAAGTAAAGTGGTCGAGGTCACCAAGTAAGATGAATGTATGGGTACATGTCTTGTGTATGAAACAGATTGGATGCACGCATTTTCATGAAAGGTCTCTGAGAAGTTGGAAGCAACAAGAAGGGACATATTTTTGGACTGGGTAATACAAGTTGTCACAAATTATGATGGAAGGCGGCGGCGCATTCAAAGGTTTCGCTTAGTGAAGGCTTGTACACATGGGGATATTTCTTAGCGTAAATGGTATTGCCAAAACATATTTGAACCCTCATATTCTTAGTCTGGATGATCTGCCTGTTATAGTTGTTGCTGCTGTGTGTATGATTATATCTAAGTAAGGCTGTTCCCTGAGACATTCGAGATGAATGTGCCGCGCATGCAGTGTTGGTAAAGACGGATATGTCTGCACAACAGTACACGAAACCAGAGACACGCAGATGCGTGTCCAAATATTGTGTTTGTGTTACATATATCTGGCAGTTCTTCGGTTACTTTCCCGAGAGACAAGTCCAGGAGAGAGATTACTGCCGCAAAAGATGTGTGTTTTCGCACGAAAAGGTTTACAAATTCGGCCGTTTAGACTAGATAAGAGACTAGAACGTCTTGATGACTTTTTCACAAAAATTTTTGACAAGATGCCCGGAAATGGAAAAAAAAAAAAAAAACTCGAAAATAACTCGATTTTGGCAATGTCATGAATCAATGCAAAAACAAAAAACATTTGCATAGATATATAGTCTAATTATCACTTTTTTGAAACAAAATTCACGAGTTGTGGAGGTAGGTAGATAGATATGCAGAGAATGCGAGGAATGCTTATACATGTGTGTCAATTGCATATCAACTCTTTAACGACCTTTCACATTAATGACAAGGTCAGCAAGTGATAAACTAAATGCAACGCATATATGTGCCCTGGGTGTTTGGTCCTGTTTGTACTTCCTATTCACAACCTCCTTTTTTTTTTTTTTTTTTTTTCCCGTGCTCCCCTTTCTTTCTTTTCTTTTCTTTTCTTTTCCCTTCTTCTTTTCTTTGGTATATACATACCCTCTTCCTTCTTCTCCCCAGGTCCCATATCTCTGATTCGACTTCATCTCCCCATCTCAGTCTCCAACTCTTTCCTTCAACACACCAAATCCGACCATTCCTAAACATGCACAAAGGAAAACCAAGCATAGACAACCACATAAGGTAAACTAAACTAAGTCCAGACAGTAACACATCCCATCCATTTGTATTGTATGCTGTATCGCACCCCCGTCCCCTCGAAATTCTCATAATCATTCAAATAATAGGGGTTGTTTAAGAAAATCAAAGCAAGGAAACAATATGAGTGCGCGTCGCGTTGCGTGCGCGTCCAGATACACATACGTCAAAACCACTCCTTTTAACACAGAAAACATAAGAAACCAGAAATACTCCAGCGATGGAGGTGGACAGACAGTGAGAGAAACAGTAACAAAAGACATCGAGACAAAAACACCGAGCATGAGAGCACGGCTATGTATGAAATAGGATTTGGATGATTGAGAACCATCCAATTCCCCCTTTCTTCCTCCCTTCTCCCTTCTTTCCCCATACCCCAACCTCCTAGCCATATATCCAAGCCCCCCAAACACTCTGATGTAACCACTACCCTAGAAGAAAGTGCCCAAGAAGGAAATAACACACAGAAAAGGAAATCCATATATTGTGCAAACAGTTCAACACCAACCAATGTTCAAAACTGTTGCATGTCCGCATGGTGGAGAATGTTGTATAAATCCAAAGGAAGACCAAAACGAGGAGGGAAATCTTGTTTCCCATGAAGAGAAAAAAAAAAAAAAAAGATATAACCGAAAATGGATATCAACCCTAGACCGAAACCAGAAGAAAAAAAGGTAGTCAGAAAGAAAAAAAAAAAAGTAGGGACCCAAGAACCTCAGCCCAAAAAGAGAAGCCGTAAGTAATCGTATCGTACAGTAAGCAAAATACAGCAGAACAGAAATACACGCGGGCCCTCAAGCCCCCACTCCCTCGTTTCGTACACATTAAATCGGCTCGGAAAATAAGATGAAGGGTGACCTCTTCTGCCGCCCGTCACAGATGACGACCGCATGTTGTTGGTGTTGTCTGTCAGATTGAATCAGGGTGCAACATAAACGATGCTGGTCAGCGCCGGGAATAGGTTGGTGCTATAATGATCCAACCCCTGACTCCGAATGGCCTGGGACCTCAACGCTCAGTTGGCGCATGTCTCTGGTCAACAAGAAATCTGCAATGAGGGACCGGAAGGTTTTGATGATGCGAATGTGGCCTTTGTTGTTGCTCAGATTGCAGGCCTTCATCCAGATGCATCTCCAGGGGGTAACGGTGGACTTGAGTTTGTGGAGGACTTGTGTCCAGATTTGAACATGGCCTTCAAGCTCTCCCAACGGCTTGTCTTTTTCTTCACCGTCTTATGGGGGTAATCCGGGTGATCAAATCCTGATTCTAGCCCACCATTCCTCCTGGGGGATGTTCTAGCGGAATGACCATTGGCGCTATAGTCTCCCTCTTCGTCACTTTGATGATGGTTGTGATGGTAACCAGCCATAAACTCTGTTTGACTCTTGGTCGAGTCCGCTCTTGCCGTGGAAGAGTCGGGTGCCGCAGAATCGGGGGCCGTCACGCTCGTGACTGGGAGGCTGTTGGGACGGTCTAGGGAGTCCCTACTCACTATGCTTGTCCCCTGGGTGCTTGGAGACAGTGGCATCCTGCCTGTTGTGGCACTCGTGGCCTGAGAGGCGCAGTCCCCGGTATAAGGCGCTGAGCTTCCTTCAGTGGTCTCGCTGCATCTCTGCTTCGAAGGATTCGATGGATCAGATGTGGAAACAATAAAGGGGTCGCTTTGCGCAAAGTTGGCGACTGTATCAAAGGCAGTGACGATGCCGTTCACTGGTTTTGCGTCCAGTTGTCCTGCGGCGGGTGATTCTCGGTGCCCATTTGGTACGGCAGTAGCATTCCCCTTCGCCTGCTCGTACTGTTGCTCAAAGAGCTTCTGGTTGAGGTTAAGCTCGTCCAGGCAATATCCAACCTCAGGCAAGATATGTGTGACGCCCTCGAACAGAGGTTTGGCAACAAACTTCATGAAATTCAGTTGGCTTTCGGTGAGCTTCGAGATGTCCTTGCCCGAGTAGGCCACGAGGGAGGAGTCTAATTTGAGCTCGCTCTCCATGTCCTTCTGCCGGGCGCACTCCTCAGAAAGGGTATGCATCCATTTGATAGCCGTATCGTGCTTTCGTGCAACGTTGCTAATGTCTGCGCATTTTATCAGAAGCGCGCAAGTCAAGGCTGTCCGATCGTGTTTCTGCGTCGGCTCCCAGGAATCCGTGCTCCCGCTACTCTCGCTCAGCGCGGCCTTGAGAGCGTTCATTCTGCCCATATAATCGCCATGCAGACTCATGTCGGTGGCGAGTATCGAGCTAAGAACAAGAGTACGCATGGCAGAATCGTTGTAGACCTTTGGCCAATAGTTGCGCAGAATTTGGCTGTAAGCAGCGCAGTGGAAGTTTTCGAGCACCGACTTGTCGTTATAAAGCTGGGCAAGGGGTGCTTTGAGCTTCACCAAGAAACCGTTGTTGACCCCAGGGTGTCCAACGTCATGACCAATGGCCGTGACGAGGAGCATCAGTCCCTCAAATGGACCCAGAAGCTTGGCGATTGACGACCGCGAGGGCGCGGTCCGAGGTCGCGAATCATTGGCGGGCCGAAGAGGCGGGAACGCTCCAACCTCAACGAGAACATGGAAGGTTGCCTGTAGGACATCAACCACGTGGCAAAAGTTGTGATACGCGACAAATTTATTGTAGGCAGCCCGGCAAGCGACGATAAAAGCGTGCATTTGGGCAGTTGGTATCCGCCAATCCTTTAACTCGGGCGCCGAAAGTGCGTGCTCGAAGATGATGCAGGCTGCAGCAACCAATTCGTCGTCGGAGAAGTTGGGGGAACAAAATGCCCACTTGCTGATGGCGAGTGTGATCTCGTCTCTTCTCTGAGGGGAAACAGGCGATATAGTAGTTTCCAGCCCGTCCCACTCCCTGCCGCCATTGCAAATATTATTTGCAAGTTTCGACACCATATCCTCCCGCAGATAGGCATAAGGCGTTTTGCGAGCCTCACTCTGAGTCCGGTGTAACGCTTTGGCATCAAGGTGAGCACGATAAGCGTGTGTGTCGAAAAGATCCCTCATACACATCTTGCTCATCGGACTTGGAACAACAGCTTTTGCGCCTGATTCGATGCAATGGCGGCGCATCGCCCTCGCGTGTGTTGACTCGTTATCCGCCTGGCCGTCAAGATCGGTTCCGTTCATAAGGCCTTCATCTGGGAAGGCCACAACGGGGACCGTGATGACCAGTTTCGACAGGTTCCGGGTCGACGCCTCCGACTGTATCTTCCTCAACAGGGCAAGCCCATATAGCTCCTCCTCATATTCACCGTCGCTACTGAGGGGAGATTGGGATGATGGGGGCCTTGAACGCCCCCCTTGGGGTATTTGTTTCTGGAATGGAGTTTCCAGGAGGAAAAGCGTCGGCTTAGGCTCTGCTGTCGAATTCTCGTGGAGCTTGAGCCATTCACTGAGGCAAGCGCCCCCAGTGCTGCACAAATATACTGCACCCAATGGTCAGCGGCCGAATCTCAACAGAGGAAGCGTGCGCAAGGAGGAAGGGGAAAAATAAAATTACCTTTTCCGAAACAACCAAGCACAAGGCCAACGTTCTTCTCAATCACTTCAGATTCCCATGGCTCAAGATCCTTGCCCTCGCGGGCTCGGCTTAAATCCTCGACATGACGATCCCGAGACACAGCGCGGTCAACGTAGATGACATTGCACGAATCCTTTTCCATGATGGCCCTAAAAGTGACCTGAACCAGGTACACTTCCGCCACGCGGGTAGTTTGAGGTGATCAAAATCCAGGCACGTCCCACTGTACGGCTGCTACGCTCGCGAACGGTTCCGAGGTTCACCAAGAACAAGCCGATCCAAGGACGGCCCGTCGACTCCTATCGCGTTCTCGGGGGGATCTCGGTGTTGTGTGAGTGTGTGTGTGTGTGTGTGGCGGGTGTGGCCGAGCTGTGTGGGTGGGCTGCGAGAGGGTATCGAGGAAAAGATGTCTGTTGGATCCGGGATCAGGGAGTGAGTGCTCAAGGGTTTTGAGCTCCCTCGGCCAACAACAACTTGCGGAGGGCGTGAGGTGCTGAGTCGGCTGGATGGTTAGAATTAGACATACCGCGCAGTGAATTGATTCGAAGAAGAACAGGTTGTGTTTCTGGAAACAAAGGGCTGGTGATGGTGGTAATTGGAATTGCGCGAAAAGCAGCGAGGATGGAGGGAACAGGGTCAGTGCACCGAGAAGATTTGACAGCAAGTGAGGTCCCGGTTTGGGACCATAGATCAATCCGTGCGACTGGCGACTGGCGACTTCCGACGGTCTGGGGTCGCGTGGATCTAGGTCAGAGGGCTAGGAGGAGGATGGAGGAGGAGGAGAGTGCTAAGGAGTTGACTAAGGAGAAGTAGACAGTGGGGACGGCGAGTAGGGGAAGGGGGGGGGGGGGGGAAGGGGGACGGACCGGACGGGGGATGGGGCGAGGGTGAGGGAGAAAAAAAAAGAAACGAAGAATATCCGTCGTACCTGGACCAGGATGGATTGTGATACCGTTCAACTTAGGGTGTCGTCGCCGGAATTGCGCGATGCGATTCCTATGCGACGAAGTGATGTGTGTGATGGGATGGTGCGTGATCGAGCAATTTCGGGAGTCGGACGAAGTATGACAATGGAATGTGTGAAAAGAAGTGGTCGTCGGCAGAGCTGTTGCTGTGCCTCAAAAACACGGACATATACCAGGCAAGGTAGTGTATTATAATAGAAGGGGAAGAGCCAGACGCAATTCGGGAGAACGGGGGGGGGGCTTTCGTACAAATGGACAGGCACTGGAACGGATCGCGAAGGGGATTCCCGGGGCGTGGTGCTAGAAAAGCCAGTCCATCATCTCATCATGGGTCATCTTTTAGTCTGTCGGTAAATTCCTGAAGTCAGGGAGGACAAACTGTA
Organism: Cladorrhinum samala; assembly: GCA_033576145.1. Lineage (NCBI taxonomy): Eukaryota > Fungi > Ascomycota > Sordariomycetes > Sordariales > Podosporaceae > Cladorrhinum > Cladorrhinum samala. Next base: position 26,138 of record MU865010.1, on the reverse strand, counting down.
AAGGACGGGAAGGTTTGGTTTGGTTTGGTTTACAGATACTTCGCCCTTTCCAGCGATCTGGAAAAGCCAGCGGCGGGCAGCACAGCGGCGGCGGGCAAGGGGGGGGAGTGGGCAAATCCGTGGGTGGGCATGGGCAGCAGCAGGCGGGAGAAGTGGAACATCGAGAACCAAGAGAACATTCAAATGGAAGGGGGGAAAGAGGCTGCGGCAGGTGTGGAACCATGGGACCCCCTCTCCCTGCCTCGTCCACTCAGGTTCGGCGGTAGCGCTGGGGGTGGGGACTGATGCAAGAACGGGAAAGGTGCAATCTAAGGGAGGACCGGGGGGACAAGCTCTGTGAGTGGCTCGTTAGAGGACCCCGGTCTTCTGGCTGTCTTCGAGAAGGGCTGTCGAACACGCTAGCACGGGTGCTGCTGCGAACCAAAACTCGACTCTTTCTGCCGTTTCCAAGGTCAAAGTTACAATCCAATCAGGCGACGCCGACAAGTTCCACAGAACAAAGAATTCGAAGGTTTGATTATCTTTCTTTTTAGTTTCCCGCGTCATCTCCCCCACCAATCAGAAGATGAAATACTGGAGGGAAAAAAAAAAAAAAAGAAAAAAACCACGGGTGCGATTCCACTGGATGCAACGGATACAATCAGCCACAAAGAAAGCCGTCGGGTTGTCATGAGCGAGGGCTGACCCGCTGGTTCCTACTCAGGAGCTGTCAGCTGGGATGCTTTGAATCTTGGATCTTTCATCAAAGTTTCGCCGGTTCTGTTTTCAATCGAGTCAACCTCACCTGCCCAAGAGAACGAGATTTGACGGCAACGGGCCAGGCGGGCATGTCTGCTTGGGGAAGAGCAGCGTCTGCTGGGGAATGGGACCTAACGCTATACCACAAGAAAAAAGAGATCAAACAAGCCAGGCGCCCAACCGCGGAATGATCACCGCCCACGGGTGTCACCATGCGTGCGTTCGTGCGTTCGGCGCATGCTGCATTGGCAGTTTGTTCCTTTGACCTTCTCAAATGGGACAAGCACGCGAGCCCTAATCCACGCCATAGATTTTATTTTAGCCGCGCCGCTTCCTTTGCCTTCAGCTCTCCCAATAGAAATATTTGCGTCCCCCCTGCAGGGCTCGAAATATAAAAAAGAATGCCATGTTCAGTGCCGACGAAGCTGCTGGCTGATACCCACAACGCCGGGAACCGCACGCCGTCGACGGTCCATCACCGGCTCGGTACGGCACTGCCGTCACTCCCAACAGTCCCTAGCATGCCAATGGCAGCTCCGCATGGACCGACGAGCGCGCGCATAAACCACCCAACGGTCCACCGTCGCTCTTTGTTTATTTCTTTGTTCCTTCGCCAATTACATCACGCCCGCGTCCCCGGGACCCCGAACCCAATCCAAACCTGCGGTATTTCTTTTTCCCTTAGACTATACTAGGCATGTATCTCCGCAAGACTCGAAGCTCGTTTTCGTTTATGTGCAACCCCGGCTGGGAACTTTTGGGTAGCGTGTTATTCCTATTCTATGAATAGTCCCCTTTCTTCACATCATCGTCACTGAATCTGTTTCAGCCCTGTCGATCGCGAGGGAAAAAAATCCGGGGGACAGAGTCAGGGGGCGATATGATGATACTACCAAGCTCTACCAAGACTTTGTCACGATTGTGTTTTTGCATCTTGTCATACCGGCACGCCTTGGCTTGTCTTGGAATGCCTCTCTGTCCCTTCTTTCTGTCAAAGACCGAAAATAAACCAGGCTGCCGCAGTCCTACTGCTTTTTGAATGCAAACCAAACCCGTCTTCACATGCTAAGGCGCCCACCGAGACACGGCAATAAAAAGAGAGAACTACCGAAATGACGTCGATGCCCGGTGCTCTGCAATGTTGTTTCACGAGGCCAGGAAGGGTAGAAACATAAATTAAGGGCTCCAACACCTCAGGGCTTCTTCTACTAACGGCATTATACCTGGTCAACCGTTATGTCATTCTTGCGTAGATCGTCAAAAGTGAACTAGCTGGCTCAGTGAGAGGTAGCCTGAGACATCACACCATCGAAGACGGCACATATCATGACATCTTGTTCTTTTTTTTTTTTTTTTTTTTCCTTTTTCTGCCAATATACCATCGACCAGTGTTCTCTGAGCATCGAACGGCACGAGTTGATCCTAGATCAATGTTCCCTTGCTCTTAAAACTAACCTAATCCCTTTGATCCAACCCGTCTTAGTGCTTAGCTTCTTAATAAAAGACGACACATCGCTCTTTTCTTCTTGTATCTAGCCTACAATACCTGCTGGCATCTCGACTGATTCTGATTCAGAACAACGCGCCAATGGCGTGTCTCCTAACCCGTGTGACTTACTCAATGAAAAGTACGCCCACACGATTATACTCGTACCCAACGATCCAGACCAATCGAAACAAACGAAACTTACCATCCACAGTTCCGGTAAACGCTAAGCTTTACATTGTCGTCATACACCGCTCTAGCGGAAACGAGAGAAGGTAATCGCCACCCCAGACAAGGACCCTTTCAGCGTCATCGTCGATCGACTGTTACGGTTCTGGAAGAGTGAGCCACAGAGGGAAGGTTTTTCTCCCGCCAACTTGGCCCCCCAACAACCAACGTTGTTACTGGATGAAAGGTCTGACATTTTCGCCGCTTACAACATCCGAACCACAACTTAACCTCAGCCCGGATCCAAAGCAGCCCGGTCCGGTCCGGCCCAGTCCGGCCCCAGCGGGGAAAGAGATGATGGCCTGGCCTCATGATGTATCACGTACCTGCATGGGTGAGTTGCGAATTGAAATGATCGAGTCCAAATCCAACCTGATATTGAAAAAAAAATCCAGGCTTGACGCCGAAGCCACACCATTTCAGTACCACAAGAAAACGAGTGCAAACCATACAAGGTAAACACCAACTTCCCTCTTCCCCTCCAATCCATGTGATTACTACTATTGACCTTTGCGCCTATAATGCGCCTCATTCTAATTGTAAATATATTTTGCTTAAAAAAAAAAAAAAAAAGTAAGCAGAACAAGCCGCCAAACTCGTTACCGGCTTACACCGAGAAGTCTGCTTGCTTTACGTGGTTTCGGGTTTGAATCGTATGTATATCCATGACCACTAAAACCCACTTTGGCAGCTTCAAGAAGGGATCCTCATCAAGTCTGTTTCTTTTTCTCTCTCTCTCTCTCTCTCTCTCTCTCTCTGTCTCTGTCTCTGTCTCTGTCTGGGTTAGTTTAGTTTGACGAAAAGAATAATCACTTAAAGTTAAGCCCAGTTCTACGTAGGTTCCGAAAAGACTGTGACACACACGCACGCACACACACACACACACACACACACAAGCTTTGATCTCTTTCCTGAGCAAAATAAAATATAATAGTCCCCCATCCTTGTTCAAAACTATCCCACTCGGGGCTTCCGTGATGAGAAAATATGACTAGCAAGGCGCACTTTATTACCTACAAACCCCCTCTCCACTTTCCATTGTGAATCATAAACTATAAACGGTCAAAAACCACCAATCCAATTAAAAAAAAAAAAAAAAATCACATACAGCTTGACTCAGAGATCAGGGGAAAAGGGGCCCCTGAGAAAAGGAAATACCTCCCAACCCCTCATGATAAGCCTCATTTGCCCATTTTGCTATTATGCTCTCACAATGATTACATCTTGGGAGAAAAAAAAAAAAAATTTCTCGTTTCTCCCACAAGACATCACAAACCACTCACTCCCTAACCCCAAAATCATCAACCCACAGGCGTACATACAAAAAAAAAAAAAAAAAATTAAACACAAGCAAAAACGCTGTGCATACCTGTGCAATCATTCTTTCCTATCTACTTCATCCATCCTACTTCCCATGTCCAACAATAACATGAACCACGCATGTTACGCTCTAAAATAGTTTTTTACCTCTCTCCTTTTATCCCCCCAACGACCAAAGTTCACAAAAAACTCCAAAATATCAAATTTCTAGACTCGAATCCATTCTTACTCCGCTTATGGGTTTTTTGGTCATCTTCTTAGTGCGATAATGCCGTAATCAAATATGTTAAGAGCGCATCAATCATACTCGACTGCGACTTCTTCATGTTTCATGTCCGTGAATGTTGTATACTTGCCACCTCTTCCACATCATAAGCTAATCCCATCATGATGCTACACTCACCATGAAGGATAACATAACCCATCAAAAACATGATGATGACCCTTTAAACCTTTTACACAGATAATTATCCGTCCCAAACCCAGAGTATCACCACCGCAGCCACCAAACCTGCTAATTGCCCAAGAAATGTCCCTCCCACCACTCCCACCATTCAGCAGCAGCCCCTAAAACCTCACAAAATCAAAAAGCTCCTAGCCAAACCCAAGCGGCCAAGAAGTGCTACTAACCGCTGTTCCATCTTTGCCAATCGCACCGGCTAAGACGCACCACCGGACAGCTTCGCGGGAGGAGAATCTTTACTCGCTGGCTCTGGCGCTGTTGATCCCGAAACAACAGGCTCATCGTCATCGTTTACACGGATCTCAGCAACCTTGTCGCTCGCACCGTCATCTACCCCTTCCTCAACCATGCCCATGCCCATCAGCCCTCCAGTGGGCGGCACCTTGTGAATACCAACATTGGCATCCCAGGTTTGCTCTGCGATCTGGCCCAAGTACAACTGCTCCGACTCGGAGGGAGGAGGCGGGATGTCTGCATCATCGTAGCTCGCTGGGTACTCATCGTCGATCGATTCGAGTTGAAGTTGCCGGGGGCCGCCCTCAGAAGCTTCCCCTATGAAACCTCCAGGACGGGGCGGCTCGCCCAGGAAGACCCTCTCCATGGCATCCGCATCATCAGCGAAAGGCTCGTTGTCAACCGACGCGAGCCCATGGAACTCGGCGGCATCAGGGAAATCCCCGTCTGCACCGACGCCCAATGATGAGTTGCCATCATTCTGAGCGACATCGCTGGCAATGTCATCGACTGATGCCACCGAGTTTGCCTTGCTGTTCAAGCTGGCAAAGTTCCAGTTTGTCGAGGGGCCAATCACACCCGCCATGCCCTCATAGTCCTGGTTCATGTCAATGGCCTCATCATCGTCCTCAATGCTGTTGTGTAACGTCTCCTGTGCGCTCCACGTGGTCGATAATGGCGCGCCCATATCTGTGTCGTCGTCTGCCGTCGCCGCCTGGTACGATGGCAGCTCACTAACCAAACCACGTTTTGCGGGAAGGAGAATTGGACCTGCTCCGGTCGAAGCGCTCGGCGATCCACGATGGGAGGAGCCTTGGCCGAGACGCTCCTCTTCCCCCGACTCGGAAGATTCGGCGTCGTATTTCTCAAAAATCTCCTGGAATCTGGGGCCACCGAGGGGTCCTTCAGACCGTCTACGGTAGAATAAGAGGTAGGCCGCAGCAGTAACAACCTTTTGTGGGTCATTCGTTTTGCTGACCGATGTATCTGAACAATATCTGTCAGCAGGTCTGTCATCTCGACGTCACACGTCCAAGGGTTCAATTACTTACCATTGTACTCGTACCACTGGCCATCATTGAAATTCTTGGCATACGCGGTATAATGGCCGCCGCCCAAACCTCCCCAGTGGTCATCGACGGCAATCAGATCATAGATCTCCTGCTTTCCGTCCTCTTTGTCAATGACCCGAGAGCCTAAGTCAAGACCCTCAACAGGGAAGTCGACCAGCATGTCGAGCTTGTCTCGCCTGAAGCCGCTGGAGCTGAAGCGCTTCAAATGCACAACAAGAATATCTGGCGTTTTCCAAAGATCAAACTTCTTGCTGGCTCTCCTGTGTTCCTTGCAACGTGGGCAATACCAGGTATCTTGCTCCGATAGGATCTCCTCCTTCTGGAACTCGTCCAAGCAGTCGTTGAGCGAGATACCGTGCTTCTTACGCAACACCCGCTGCTTTCGTTTGCTTTCCAGGACCGGGTCTTCCAGTGTCTCCATGTTGGCACCGAAAGTCGCTACGCCGGAGTTCCCGCCGAAGAGGACATCAATTACCTCGTCACTCCACTCACAGATGATCCCTTCGCCAAGGCGGACCAAGGGGCCCTCAGAATCATCCTCCGAGTCAGCCTGTTGTTGGGTTCGAGCGTTGCGTTGTTGCTGTTGCTGCTTCTCGAAGCGCTTCTTTCCCTTCTTGCCGTAGGTCTGCTGGCGAGGCTTCATCTTCTTCTTTCCGCCGCGAGCGTTTGCCGAATTAACAAACCCTGTCGAGGCTGGTCGCTGTTTGAGGTTCTTTGCTGCGGGGAAGTCGGAATCGTCGTCTTCGCTACTCTCGTCATTCATGCGAGTAACAGCAGCGTTCTCGTCACTACCGCTGCCTTCAGACCCCTCCCACGGTCCTGGACTCCGCATCTCAATATCAGAAACCACCGGTTTGGGCAGTCTGCTGCTCAGGGGAGGGTAGGTGTTTCCATGATTGACAGCATTCCAGCCTGTAGGGATACCTCCACTGCCATCCTGGAAGTAATACATATTGAACAGGTTCTGTAATTGAGGTTCCAGAAACTCTTGTGGTTCGAGCCATTTTGGTCGACGCTTATTGAACTGCTTCAAGGGGCCGACATGAGTTTCTTGTTGTTTTGAGGGAGAAGCATCAGACTTCGCAGGGCCCGAGTCACTCATGGTGACATCGACAATGTCTTCCTCGCCTTCCACAGACTTGGCTACAATCTTGGTATCGTTCGAGTCCGCATCAGAAGCCATGTTGAGCATCTCTGGGTCTGTGGCCTCGGCGCCATCGACGTCATCATCCGCGTCCCCGTAGAAGTCGACAGTAGTTAGGGTTGCCACCTTCTCTAGGACTTTTCTTCTGATGATGTTATCATCTCGTGCCTCGCTAGGGGTCAACAAGATGTAGAACGGCGGCGGGATCAGAGCCTGCTCGTTCTTTGACTTCTTGAGCTTGTCGGACAAATGCAAAACCGGCACGGCCATCCGCTCAGACATTGGGTCATCCCAAGGAGGCTTTTCTTCATCCTCGTCGTCTAATAACGACTTGTACTTCTGCTTCTTAGCAGGTTTCTGCGTCCGAACGTTGGTCGGGATGGACTCCAACTCGTACACGACGGGGGTGTCGTTTTGTCCAATCTCCTCCGAGGCCGTCTGGGTATCGTCGTAGTGCTTGAAAAACTTGTTCTGGAACTCCTCCGAGGCAATCAGCCGCTCAGCGGGAACCCCAACCCGCACTGAGATGTACTGCTTCAAGGCCTTGATGCTGCTGTTCTTGTCTATATCAACCACGATGTTGACCGGACGATCGTTCAAGGGGTAGAACTTGACAGTTGTGGTCCAGGAGTTTGCCATTGGAAGAGGCAGCGTGAGATTGGTAAAGGGATCAAAAGTGATGCTGACCTTGCTGCACACAGGGCACACAAGAGTTGACTGGTATAAGCCGGTAAAAAGGTCGGCGATGACGGAGTCGTCTCGCTTCTTGGTAATATCCCACACCTTCAGAGCCATTTCCCGTATGAGTGCCTGATTGCCGATCATTTCATCGGTTGAGTCGGGTTTCTCAATGTAGGGTTTCTTCTTTACGCGGCTCAAGTCCTCTTGAAGACCATCGAGGAGCCAGCCGAGAAACTCCTGCGAGTCTTGCTGCCCATACCCAGAAAAGGTGGGAGCATAACGGCCGATCACACTCTTGAAGTTGCGGGGCGCGACGGAATTCGGCGTAGGATCTCTGTATATTTCGTCCAAAAGACGGCCATAGGCCGCTGCAACGTCACCGTTGTGGGATAGGGGGTTGTCCGGGTTGATTTCCTTCTGCGCCTCGTGGGTTAAGAAATACTTGGTGAGCTCCTCGACGCTCCTGAGGCACTGAAGGGCGGAGTTCATGTAACAAGTATTTCCCAGGTTCTGCAAGCCCACACAACCGTTCGTTCGGCCTGGCTTCTGTTGAGCTCGCCCCCTGGTAAGAGGCCCACTCGGGAGGGCAGGGCTGTTCCGCCCACTGCTGCTGTTGCGCACTGGGCCGGCGAGGCTGGTCGAGTTTCCACGGGCCGCTCCGTTCTTATCTTTGACACTGTTGGTGCTGTGATAGGAGCTAAGCGTAGAGACGTAGTCTTTGTCGATAGATTCGTCAATCACAAGGGTCTCGTCTACAGCGAGACCAACCAGAGCCAGACTCTTCTTTCCGTTATAGTTGGCGTTCACAGTGGTGTCCTCCGACTCTACCAGTGCACGCTCAACACCCTTTTCCAGCTTCAGGAACGACGCAACATCAACAAGCATCTCTGGCCACGACCCGGGAACGACTGGAGGATGATCGAGAATCTCTACCTCCCTACCTGGAGAGTCTGGCGGAGTTTTCATTCCGGAAGGCGCAGAAGAGGAAGAAGCCTCGGTTGCTGGAATGGTCTGCAGAATTCTCCACACGCGGACTTTGGTTCCTGGTGTCACGCCAGCGAGGCTTTTGGCTAGCCTCAAGAACTTGTGGTATGCGAACGAGGTGCTCTGGACAATGATGGGAGGAGCAGGCCTCTTCAGCTTGATCTCCTGCTCGATCGGAATGGGACTATGCTCGGACCACAACCGGTGGATAGTAAACACCGGAGGATAAAACTCGAACTGAATAATGGGATCGCTGACGGCATCAGGCGCAGTGTTGTGGGCGATGCGGACAACAGCCTTCTGGCCGGTTGCCAAGCCGTACCATGATAAGAGCATATCCCATGCGTCCTTGGGAAACAACTCAAAATGCTCAATGCCCAGCCCAGGTTTCAATTTTACGCACTCTACGCCGCTCGAGTCGGTAAAAATGGCCTGAATGATGTCCGAGTTGTCCACGGGGCCCAGGTCACCCCGAGGCGACTCTTTGGATGCTTGCTTGGGGTCGGACCCAAACGTCTGAGCGCGGTTCAGCCACTTGCGCGATACCAGATACGCCTCGTCTCCTTCCTTCGGTGCAGTCTCAGCAAAGGCCTTGACGAGGGTCTCGATGGCCTTGATCTGCTGGTCAAGTGGGGGAGCATCTGGCTCAAGTTTTTAGTACAGAAACATCCACAGACAAGTCAGCCATGAACATACCGGTGCGAAGAGGAAACTCTGCCGTTGCAACATGTGCCGATTCGGTCTCTTGAGCCTTTGAGGGATCAGACTTGTCGATTGTTTCGGCGACAGGCACGTCTGGGGCTGGTGTTGGTGCCGACGCCGACACATCCTCCATCGTCTCCTCCCTTATTCGGGCCTCCTCTTGCTTGTCCTGCTTCAAGTCCGGCTCCATAATCATGTCTACGTCTTCCCTCCCATCTGCATTATCCTGTTCTGGTTCCATGCTCGACGCTGGACGCTTCAGCGGAGAGGACGACCGGTGGGGGTTATCCGCCGCACCACCCATAAGAGCACGATGGACGGTGTGGTGGGCTGAGCTGAGATTCGTCTGGTTCCCTTGAACCCCAGAATCAGAGGCCAAGTCGACGTCGATTGAGAAGTCTGCGGAGACGGTGCAGGGGGAACTCGCGGCTTCAGACGGGGAGTAGTCGGTGAGCGAACTGCCCTGGGTCTGCAGACGTGGAGGCACACCGGTCGCGGGCAGCGAGTCGGCACGAACGTATGTGGGAGTGCTAAGGCCCGAGGTTGAGGCCGCGACCGAAAAGGAAAAGGTGGGTTCTAGATCCTGTTCTTCAGTAGAGGGTAGCGCCAAGTCTTCAGGCCTGTGCTCCCGGGTCGCCTGGCGGGTTCTTCTCCGTTTCTTTTGGGAAGACGTGGTGAAGGCGAGCTGCCTGTGCAGCTCGAAAAGTGCCCGGGTGGGTGTATTTGTGGTATTCGTAAACTGGGGGTGTGGAAATACGGAGAAGGCGGTGGATAAGGCCAGCCGAGTGAGAAGTGGCAGAATGCAGAAACTGGAAGCCGGGATGGAAGCGATAGTAGGGATGACTGCTCAACAAGAGCGGCGGCGGCGAGTTAGCAGCCGGGTTCCGTGATGCATCAAGCAGCGACCTGAACCTGAATCTGAACGATCGGAGAGCGGCCAGAAGACCGAGCGGACAATGTATAGCGAAGTGAAGTAGAAAAAAAAAAAAAAAAAAAAAAAAAAAAAAAAAAAAAGGCACCCCAGGGTTGAGAGAGTCGTCCCACTCAGTGCTCGTTCAGTCGTCAGGGTTATTTATGGCGATAAAGACCGGAGGGGGGGAATGTCTGAGTCGCTATTTGCTTTTGATTGACCCCGGCGGATAGAGCGACTGAACTGCTGCACAAACCCAGAGTGGTGTTTTTGTGAGGGAAATGCTGTTTGAGCCGCTGTGTTACGCGGACACTGCACCTGTAATCGCTGTAGGGAAGAAACTACGAAGGTCTGTGCAGCTGGCGCAGTTGGTTCAAGTTCCAACACCCAATCCATGCCCCTCCTTTCCAGATTTTTTTGATCTCCCCATTTGGAGGGTGTGTGTTGGCTTGGGAAGTGGGGCACTGCAACCACCCATTGCAGCGGTAAACGGGATGGAAGGCTATCGAGATCCATGACATGCTTTCAAAGAGTTGCCAGAGATACATATTGTTTTTTGCGACGCCCCTTTGCTACCTACATACCTACTTTCTATATTATTCCGCTTCTTCCAGCGGCTGCGTTCAAAACTATAGGACGGCGTAATCCCAAAGGTACAGTCCCCTAGACAAGTGATTCTTCGACTTGCATATACCGGCCACCACTGCCATTGATGTCGTCGATCGAGACTTTCGATTTCCTCCTCTTCCATGTCAGATTTCGATTTCTTTTAATTTTTTTTTTCTTAGTGAGATGGATCCGTATGCAAATATCTTCAAAAGGTTTACGTATCAACAATGGTATGCCCACCAATCAAGGACGTATATGCTACATTGAAGCAGCTCATATGCACGAGATTTTTAGAGTCTAAAAATAAAAATAAAAATCCTCAGCAGATAAAATCTTCACCAGTTGGACGTCATCTCGAAACCACACAAGCTCTCCGTCAGGCATAATCCACCCCTCACTTCGAAAATACGTTTCCATGGTACGTACTGTACTGTACGTGGGCACGTCCCCACCACGATCCCACATCATGGCTCCAGTCAAACGTCAACAGACGCAACTGCTTGCCCCCAAAATCACAGTTTTGTAATGACCCGCCACCCCTCCCTCCACCGATCTTCCGCCACATTGGGCGGGCTGTTGACGGTTTTCTGTCCTAATAACTTACCGCCATTTGCCTGTTGTGAAACATTTCCAAGTGCTAGCTTAAACTGTGGCCCATCCCAACCTGAGCTAGTCTTCCAAGTGTCAATGATTCGCAATCAGCTCATAAACTGCTGACTGAAGAAGGGTAACCAGCTCATGGAGATCATGCAAAAGGAAAATAAGAGCAAAAGGCAGCGCGGTTTTCCGATTAGTTAGCGTTCAATTCTATATAAGCATCAAGGTAACAATGATATTTGATGTAAAACATTTATGCCCAATGGGTATCACATGCCTCTCCCCCCCCCCCCTTTATTTTCCCATCCTACAACAAGTCTCAGAGCTTTGCGTCCAAATCCTCAAACTCGCTCAAATCTCTCTCCGGGCAAGGTCCCTTGGTTGCGGCCAACCCAGCCTTGAAATCGTGGACGTCCGTAATGACGACCGGAGTTGTTCCATTCGACGACGGCGGCTCTGAATCCTTGACCACTCCGACTCCAGGTCCATGCTCTCCATGAAGCTTCCTCCACGTTTCAACCGCAGGACCGATCTTGGTTTCTGCCACATTGAGGCTGTGTAGAAGATAGTTTTCCAGAGCCGTCACCTCCTTCTCGACGTCGTGACCAGCAGCACTCAGTTTGGACTGTAGATCAGTGGCCGCCTGGGCTGCGGCACTCTCGCTCAGACTCAGCGTCTTGATAAGATCCGAGATCTGCTTCGTCGTCACGTCGCTCTTGGCCTGCGCCTCCAAGTAGATGGCGAGCTTCGCACGTGCAGGCGAGGTCGGCTTGACGAAATGATTAAAGAACTCTATGATATCAGCCTTGGTGATGGGCTTGATATGAGCAACATCCTTCTCGGCTAAAAAAAAAAATGGACACATGTTAGTATTTAAGAAAATAGCAAGGCGGTGACGCAGGGGTGCCTACCACTGTCGAAAGCATAGTACTCATTATCGATATGGCCCCAGTGCTTGTTGCTCTCCTGCTCCAAATGTTTTGACTTCTCCAACAGTTTGTCAACCAAGCTGCGCTTATTCTTTTCAAACTCCTCACTGCTCATCTCGGCAAGCGTCGTCGCCATCGTCTCGAGGAAGTTCTCGATTCTGCTATCGAGATATGTAGCCGTTTTCTCGCTCTGAATAGTGAAGTAGAGACCGTGAGTAGTAAAACTCGTGTAATAGCCACAGTAGACGATGTAACCAAGTTGCTCCTTTGTCCGGAGCTGATCGAAGCACGGTTCATGCAGTATCTGATCGAGCATCTGCACCTTGGCCCTGAGCGGCCGGTCGGTCTTCTCGCCCGCGTATAGATAATACTGAATGCAATTATTAACGTTGGCAGGGTCCTTGAGCGTCTTCTTCCAAACATAGTTGGATCCGGGCGGGAAGACCAGACCGCGGCGGATCTTCCATTGCTGTTGAGGAAGTATCCGCGGCTTCAGAGTCGACTCGACCAGATTGGTAAGTTTGAGCGCGTCTTCCTTGTAAAAGTTTCCGTGAACAAAGACCTCGAAATGCATCTGGGCGAGCAGCTCCCTCTTGAACGAGCGAATCACATCGGCAGTCATGGCAGGCAGTTCAGCCGCGATCTCTTCGACGACGTTGTTACCGTCGACCGTGAGCCACGTCATATAATTATTGGTCTGGTGCCACGGCGCCGAAAGCTCCCAGTTTTGGAATCCGCGGATAAGGCGCTCTTTGATGATAGCAAACCTGTCGTCCCGGACCTCAAGATCCCGCACAGTAGCAAGCACCTGTTCCAAGAGGACGGCAAGTTTATCATTGTAGCCAGAGACGTCAAGATAAAGCCCCCTCGCGTCGGTGAAGACGGTGTATTCCAAGCCAGCCAATTCGGCATCGTACGAGTATTCCTCGAGTGCGTCCTTGATAAGCTCGGTGACAAGCCTGGCCTGGGCCCTGCTGGCAGCCCCGTTGATGACAGGGGTTCTGCACCTGACGGCCAGGGTCCCCTTTGGGACCCAGTATGTATCATCCTTCTTGAACCAGGTGCGCGCCATTTCATCGTTGCGAATGATTTTCGGCGCGATTGCTGGTGTTTGAATGTCCTTCTTCTCGACGTCCAGCTTGGTCGGGATAAAGTTATTCTTGTGTGGGAGGTGGAGCTTGGCGCTCCGACTTGCTGGCGTGCTCGCCATCGCCGCCTTGACTTGGTCCATCAACTGGGTGGGAATACGCCGGCTGGTGTATTCGGTTCCGTACCATTTCTCCTTGCCATCCCAGGCTTTGGGGTCATCCGATACTCCAGGGAAATTACGCCCGACGATTGTCATGTAGAAGTTGTCGGGACGCAAGCAATCAAGCGCCTCCTTGATCAGCGCGGGGTCGAACTTGCGCAACTTGGAGTAACCGACGACTAAATGCTCTCGAGGGATCGGTTTCTGCATTCTGTTGCTGATGCTGCTTGTAAACCGGTAGGCTCTGGACTTCTCCTGGAACTTGAAATTGACATCGGAAATGCATTTCTGCTCCTCGAAAACCCATTCCAAGGGTTCTGATTCCCTGAGCATGGCAATGTATTCGAAAACAACCTTGACGACCTCCTTGTAATGCTTTTGTCCCTGGAAGAATTTGTGAGTCAAAGTTGATCAAAACAAGGTGTGACAGGCGAAGCGGAAGTTTCATACCTCCTCAGTAAGCGTGATGGAAACATCAAACATGTCGGGCGTGCCGGGGCAAATGGACCACGGGCCGGCTCCGAGAGCATTAGCCCAGCCCTTGGACTTGATATAGGACATGATGCTTCCAGGGCCCTCATGACCAATCAAGTGGCTGATGTAGCGACTGGGTTGCGACTCGTAGAGGCTTTCCTGCTCTTTGAAAGGGAAACTGAGGGTGAGCTCTCGAGTGTCCATCACGGGCTTCGCAAAGATCTGAACTCCCAGTCGCTCGGCGTCATAGGGGACTTCATCCTCCCACCTGTTGGGAGCTAGATCCTTGTTTTGGATGGACGAAAAGTATTCAACCACCCACGACTGGAGAAGGTCCAACGGCTCCCTCCCCAGAACACAAAGCTTCATGCGATTGGCGGAATAATGTTTTTCGTAAAACTCGATGAATTTGTCCCTCACATTAATTCCCCTGGCCTCGGGAATGGTTTTGAGCGTCTCAAGATTTCCTGTAGAAAAGTGGCAATGAGGGTGTCTGGGATTTGAAAGGCTCTTTTTGAGCTGGTGCAAGCGCCACTGGTCGTTCTGGAGGTTCTTTTTGTTCTCCGAGTCGACGGCTTGGAGCTCGCGATCCAGCGTGTTGGCGAGGAACAATGGCTCAATGAAGAACTGGGCAAAGCGGTCCAGCGCCCCCAACAGCGGCGACGGGTTCGTCGCCGATGGTTCTTCGTCATTTCCAGGCTTGGCGGAGACTTCAAAGTGGTAGTTGGTAGATGTTGAAGCAGTGTACGCGTTGGTCAATCCGGCATGGGACGACATGTACTGGTGGTAAGCGTTCTCGACCGGGAACTTCTTGGTTCCCATGAAAAGGAGCTGCATCCTGGTTAGTTTTTTTCTGCAACAAAATGTTGCAGGGCTTGCTGCAGAAAGCTTACATGCTCTACGGCGTGCGCCATTCCCGGCATGTCGTCTTCATCGCTAAACGCTCCCACATTGACATCACATGCAGCGCTGGCTTTGTCTGTGGTTGGGTCGTGTACCAGTAAAGCCTCTAGCTTGTTTGGAAGACGGATGACTCGATAACTGCGGTCATCCAGAGAAGGAATCTCAAGGTTCTCCGTCACAATCTCAACCTCGACCGGTGGCCGTAGTGGTGGGCTGTTCCCTGAGCTCGCCATCTTGAGTGTCGAAGTTGAGCTCAAACAGACGAGCAGCTAGTGATTTCCCGGGACCAAAGGCAGGTAGGAGGCCGAGGCTGTACTAGTTTTTTGTTGTTCTTGAGACACCGAAGTCACCAACAAAAAAAAAAAAAAAAGGCTTGATAAAGAGACAAGGCGGCGAATTGGGGGTTTGGGTAAAAGGGGGGGGGTGGGAAAGCTGTTGGCGAAGAGGCGGCGAAGACCAATGGCGATAATGCTTCGGTAGCGGGAGTGTCTGTGGGTAGATGTGGGGACGCTAGTAGCGCTAGGAGTTTCCAGCGAGTTGGATTTGAGAAATAATGGGGAGCACTAAATCGAAGTAGCGCTCAGGGTGGGCAGGGTTCTGCTGGTGAAAGTGGTGTGGTGATGACCAGTAATACCTTGGCTGGTGAAATGGCTTCTCTATCTGTCGACTTGTTGAGTGACAAGGGATAAGATACTCAGATTGGCTAATTGTGCTTCAAAGATGCTGGGTCCCGAGAGGTCAAGTTCGGTGTGAAAAATGGGAAAGTGCAATCCTGCTGGGATGAGAGTGTTCCAACGTTGCTCAAGCCCTTCAAAGGCGGTTGAGTCTGGTCTGGGCAGATGTGTTTGAGTCGGTAAAGTCGAGAAGTTGCCAGGAACCCCCGGTAAGACGTGCCTTTTATAGTAGACGCAGTCGACGTCAGGACCAGCACGTACATACAAGACAACACAAAGTCGTCAAGGTTGTTGGTTAAACTGTGGATTTTTATTGGGCTTGTCCTCTCCCAGGGGCCGGCGTCAAAGCAGCGCCTAGGGGAAATGAACGGGGGGCCGGAATCGTGAGAGCCAGCCGCTCAATGCTCTGTTATGAGTATGTATCAGCCAGGTCCCACGAGATATCACCGAGATGTAGAAGCTGTTAACAACATCTCAGACTTGGACCCTGGCCATTAGAGGTGATGGGCTATTGGCTAGGGCCAGGGGTGCGAGGGTATAGCTGGGAAGGGTAAAAGCAAAGCTCTAGCTCAATTCCCGAACGGGTAGTACAGCCATACAACATTTAGGTCCGGCACCCTCCGATGCGCCTGAGCACCTTGAGAGATAATTAAGCCATGCATATGGAGGTGGGTGTGTAAAGGCTAGACGGCGGATCATTTAAACACCTCATTCAAACTTTTCCCCTGACCGACCAAAAGGTACATAGGTGGGACGAATCGAGTGGTGAACTACGGTGAGGGTAAGGGTAGGGGGAAGGGACCGGGGGGGGGGGGAGAGGAGAGAGGCGGGGTGGGGGGGGGGGTGAGTGTATAGACAGCGTAGGAAAGCTCTTCCCATGATAGTTCGTGATGGCAACTGCTTCCATACGCGCACAGCTCGACTCGAGTGCGTAAACGGATGTGTTGGATCCAAAGCTCATGCGGTGAGCAGCAAACGAAGAGAGCCATGGCGTTTACTACTTGGGTTGGTGTTGGCAAGCACCAATGCACTCCGTCGACAAATGCAAACGAGCAGATCAACAGCCACTGGAAAAGAACAGTTTGACTCACCGAAGAGCCAAGATGATGGATGTGAACGGGGCGATGACGGAGTTGATAGTAGCCTAGACGAGTGGTGGCAAACTTCAGGGTGGGTAGGCTGGTGAAGTAGCTCCCGTCGGGAGAGAAGGGAGATGAAGACTTGTGTTGGTCGTGCGTTTGCTCGAAACCGAGTCTCAATGCGGAAGGTTTGGGTCAGAGAGAAGGAGCAGCTGTTCAAAACATGGATTCAAAAAAAAAAAAAAAATTATAAAATAGCCAGACTCTTTCGTACTTTCGGCGCTCGGGAGATTAGTGTGCCGGTCTTGGTTGACGGCCGGCGGCCAACCCTCCGGCGCCAGCCAAAATGAGGTCGGCAAGGGAGATTTGAAGGTGCGGCCCGTACCTGCCTCGTACAGGTGACGATTCTCCCTGTTTCTTCGCTTGAACCGTTACCCTACCTAAGGTAGGTAGATACCTACATACCACCTTGAGAGGGTCCAAACCGTTGGGGCCAAGGAATGGCCCGCTGCTGTATGGCACGGCGGGATTGGGTGAGCGGGGACGAGGCCAACAATCTGGGATGAGCTACCACAGTAGAAGTACGACCCGGAACTTCCCTCTGAAAGGAGGAGCTGGGGGGGGGGGTATGGGCGTTCTGAAACTTCATAGAGCCTGGGACGGGCGTGGGGACTTCCAGGCTGGTGAAATCCTACAACTTTCAGGCGATGCGGGACGAAATCTGGAGCATTCTCATCGGGACATGGGAGCTTGAATCTAAGGTATCTCTTCTTGAGCAAGATACCGTAGCTCACCTTGGAATTGTATAACGTGATCGGAAAACCTAACGGAGCCCAAAAGGCCTGCCCTTACTTGAGCGTAGCCACTGGTGACCGAATTGTCCAACTGTGAGCAGTTGCAAATGACACAATTACCATCGATGTTGGGGGATCTTTTGCGGGTCCCCGGGAGGAACCCACTGCAGGAACACCATCCAATAGGCTGGTTGTCCGTGCTTACTCCAGCGTTCCGAGCGTCCTTGTCATGGTGGGGTCCCGATTGTGACCAAAAGCTCTTCTGATTTCAACATCTCGTCGCCTCTCACTGTCCTCCGGGACACCAACAAAACCCGTCAACAACGGTCTGTATCACCAGCGAGAGGAAAGAGGACTGGCGCAAAACTTGTCCGGCCAGGCCCGCAGTGCCGTCAACGACCCTGGTACTCCCAAAAATGCCAAAACACACAGCACCACCTCGCCCACATCATCCACATTATACCTTGGAAACCAAGTACCTATGCATTTATTCGTTGTCGATATTAATACCCGTTTTAAGAACAACGAATATATGCGCATGCCCCTAGCTGCGTCTGGCGGTGATGCCTTGCGGCCCGATTCACACCTGTCTACATGGTGAACACACACAGCTACATCCGCGCAAATTCTTTTTGATAAGTCAAGTTGATATTCTCTTGTTCCAGGTAGATTGGACGCACGCCCCTCCACTAGTCGCATTCAACGTGCCAGTCGCAACCCTCACCTTCACACCCTCTCCCAACGAAGCTGCTGTGGCTTGAAAAGGGTGTGGGATGCCTCTCAGCGTTGGAATGTCTCAGTTCCGAATACCTCCCACGCTTCCGCAAGAGTTTGTCATTTTTTTTTCTTCTTCTCATAGCCTTTAGTGCTTATCCTCGTTCTCTATTCGATACCGACACGCGGGGTGGACTAGGTCTAGGTATCCTAATCATCGCCCTAGTGCCTGCACGTGAGAAATACATGTATACAAGCAACTCTCCATCTCGCATAAACTTGGGGATCCCTTCGGACAACAGCGACTCAATGCAGATTGGTCTGACCAGCCTTCTAGAAGATGGTCCAGGGTCATAAACGGCCAACAGTTCCATATTGAGAGGGGCCACTAGCGAGACCAGCACTTATTGGCTAGTTGTCTGGATATTTTCCTTTTTTTTTTCTTTCTGTGGTGAGTGGCGGCTCGTCTAACAGAGATTCGTATCGCCGGCAGA
Source organism: Cladorrhinum samala (assembly GCA_033576145.1). NCBI lineage: Eukaryota > Fungi > Ascomycota > Sordariomycetes > Sordariales > Podosporaceae > Cladorrhinum > Cladorrhinum samala. Next base: position 7,659 of record MU865010.1, on the reverse strand, counting down.
ATCACCGACGCAACGACACCAACAACCAGACCTTTCTCGAAGGTATCTCACCATTGCGTCATGTAATAATCGTTCGACCGACATTCGGGGCGAGCAACCGAGGAGGAGTGAGGATCCCCTCGGAGGAGGGTGGATTTTGGCACTTCGAGATTTACGCCCGGCTCGTCCCCATGCTCATTCCTCCCCGGCTTCATACTCGGCTCGATTTACGGGATCTTCATGGATGATTCACCGGTTCATAAGGCATTAACTTGTGGGGAACGGGAGAATCCATTTGGACGGCGCGCTTCCCATGATCAATCCGAGATGCCTAGTAGGGCTGGATTGTGCCTCACTTCACTTACCCCTAGTCGTTGTTATCAGGGGAGCTATCTGACCCCCTAAAGGTTGGTCCGGAGCCCGCGCCGTTCGAGACCAGCGACCATTAAACCTATGAAACTGGACAACTTATTTCGGCACCATCGAGTATAAAACATATAGAGCTTGGCAAACACTCAGTCATCTGGCATAGTCGACAACGGCAACTCGTTCAACAAAGCTCTGGGACTTTGGGGTGCTATATTGAATGCTACCCATTTACCAGGGAATCATCACGCCTCTTCGGGAAAAGGGGGTAAACTTGTCGTCAATACCTTGATTGCACATGATTTTTCGATAATGCGACCCATTCGAGCAACCACGTACCCACTGATTGTCCTTAGCCGACCCATACTATAGCGTCCCGTTCCCAGCTAAAGGAGAGAAGAAGTCTCTTCCAGGGGGGTTATAAGTAATAACAGCTAGTCGTGAGCGATGTTACAATGACGAAGTCTCGCGAACCAAGCCAGAAATTGGCTCAAAGCCGGTCGGCTACCAAAAAAATAAAATAAAAAAATAAACAAACGACGGCTGTTTTACCCTTTTCCCTTGAAGCAGATAGTGGTAGATACCCACCATCACCACCATCACCGGCGGTCGGCTACGGGAACAAACCGTTATCCCTTTTTTCCTGCGTTCCGCCCTTTTAGCGAATAAGTCGGCAAACCTGGAAGGTAGGTTACAGTTCAGATATTCATATGTAGGTACGCGCAGATTGCCATTCGCTGTGGAGGAGCACATTTATGCACCTTGCCAAGGGGGGGGGGGGTGTATAAGTCTAGAAGAAAAAGAAGGTATCAAAACTTGGACCTCAATATTCCACAAAGTGAAGTCCAACCATGTCACCCATAACTTAATGACGCAAACCTCAGCCCGATGCATGACATGGAATCTGCAAGTGCATGTCCTGCCTACTAGGGTAAAATCTCATGCTTTTTGGGAATATTCCTTATCCCCCATGGTTCAACCTCCCTCATCAAGAAGATCGTCCGGATGCCAAGGGTCCCGCAGGATTCTGATCGGCCGGGCATGGCCGAAAGATTTCACCATCATCATCGTCATCCTCATCATCGCCATCACCATCACGCATTGTATACATATTACAGGGACATTGAAAAGTGAAAAAAAAAAAATTAAAAAAATCTGAAGAATCTACTTGAACAATCGAGGTACTTGATACCCACGTACAAATACACCCACATACAGCCGTGACAAGCATCTCCTAAACGGCGGCGGCGGCAACGGCAAAACTGCAAAACAGTCTTGCATATGCAAGTTCGCTTTCTGCCTGACAAAGTCTGGTATACAACTACAGAATAACTAAATAAATAAATAATTATCACCAAAAAAAAAAAAGTCTAACCCCCCTCCACACCATACAAGCAGCTACCCCCCTCCCCCCCGGGCCAACCCCATATTCATCCCCCCTTATGTTGCTTCACTTCATCCATAGGAACCGATGGTACCGACCCAAGATTTTTAGACTGATTTCGATTTCCCGGTTCAACCGAGGACTCGAAGCGGGAAAGCGAAAGGCAAGGTCGGTAAATAATCACACATTCATCTCTGGCCTACATGTTTGTTGGATTGGGATCCGACTTGTGTTTCACACTTTCCCCCCGCCCCCCCAAAATATACACAAACCCCCTCCCCCGGGGCAGCCTCAGCTATCAAGAGAGCGTCACGGATCGACGGCTCTTTGACTCCGAGAGTGTATTTCTTTTTGTTCCTTTCCCCCTTTTCTCTCTCTCTCTCTCACACACATACATGTATACTTATTTCATCGGGAGAACCATAATCCTCTGATGCCGATGAAAGGCTTTCCCTTTTTGATTCCACTGTCTCCCCCCCCCCTCCCTTCCTCCCGGCATTCTAAGCACGCAGGTACCTGTTCCAGACCAGGAGTGATTGGATTGTGAAATCTCTAATAGGTACTGAGAAACTAAAATTCATCTTCTATTTTGATGCGCCCGCCTGAAATAAACAACATTTCTCCATCCCTTCCCCATCTCGAGAGCGTAATGATTCCCTCTTTTCTTTCGAATTTTTTAAACACACCAACGCCTCCTCCAAATTAGAAGTGAACAGACATGATTCTCTCACATTCAGGAGGTGCTTCCTTTGATCCGTCGTTCTCATGCATTAAACCCACCACATATACACTCTACAAGCTTCCTCCGTAATGCCCTGTCCATCAAATTGTAACCACGCTCGGTTCTGACCAACTCGGCACAGCAAACCTTTTCGTTGCCTCTCACCAGATTGCGTCTTTGCCAAGGTTCGAATTCCTTCGGCTGCAAGGCTTGCTTGACACACAATAAACAATGACAGAGAGGGAACCATCGGCCGTGACTCGGCGAAAAAGTTTGTTTCGTGGCTAATATCGCCGTATCAATTGGCGTGTGCTGCCGGGGATATCTAGACCCATGTAGCTAATATGCTCGCCATACACGTATGTACAGCACAGAAAAGTAGAAATTGGAATCATATGCAGGTTTAATAGAGGAGAAAACCGGGACCGAACGCTAAGGAAAGAATGCAAGACACATGATGGAGAGAAAGAGGAACAAGGTGATCCTCAACTGCGGATGATCAGCATCAACAGAAGCGAACAAAGACCACCCCCCCCCCCACCAAAAAAAAAGAAAAAAGCCATGTTTGAAAGGGAGAAAGGAGACCTTCTAATCAACGTCTCTTGCTCCTATTCGGGCAGTCAGCAACTTTATGGCCAGGTTTCCCACATCCGTGACATGTCAAGCCTGCTGGTGACCTCTGACCAAAACTCTGCGAGGCGCCCCCTGATATCGAGCTCAGTTGATTCAACTTGATCTCCTTTGCTCGCCTCTTCCCGGCGAACTGCGCCGCCTTCTTCTGCTCCTCGGCTCTTCTACTCGACACGATGGATAGTGTTCGCCTATTTTCTGATGAGTCGGTCGTTCCGCTCCGTCGGCCATGACTGGCCTCGTCTATGGCGGACGCTCGCCGCTTCTTGTCGGCTTTACGAGAGGATCTGTCCTCTTTCTCTGCGTAAGAGTCAGAGTTGTAATCAGAGCCGGAGCTAGAGTCAGAGCTGTCATCATCATCATCATCATCTTCTTCTTCTTCTTCTTCTTTCTTCTGTTTTCGGTATTGTCAGCTACAAGCTATAGTATAGTGTGGGTGGAATTCAGATGATACCTTTGACTTCATATTGAAACGGCGGATTTGGGAGGATGGGGGAGGCGCGGCGCTTTCCTCAAACGGATTGTCATCGTCGTCGTTGTCACCCGATGCAGCTGGATAGTCAATCTGAGCGAAACCAACAGTTACAACATTCAGAGTTTGAGTCCCGTTCTTGGGCAACGCCGAGACGCCTGGGAGCACCCAATGTGAGTCGCCAAGTTCAGCAGCACGCTTTTCCACAGCTACCAGACGCTTCTTTTCTTCCTCTTCTAGAGCGGCCTGGATGGCCTTCTGATCGTACAGTGGTGTGGCTGGTGAGCTTGTCACTGATGTTGCATGCGAATACTTGCGACGCTTCGAAGAGGAACTGTCCTCGCTTCGGGGAGTAGCAGGGGAAGGAGGACCGTCGGCTGCTGCTGCGGCTGCCGCAGCCGCAGCAGCAGCACCCCTCTGCATGAACTTCATAGTCATCAAACGAGAAGACATGGTTTTGGGTGTTGACTGCTTTGCCAGAGTTGGCAGTCCTGTAGTAGTTGGCGGCGCCATGATTATTGTTGTTTGTTTTTGAGAGTATGTTTTAGTAAAAATGATGCGCAGTCAAAATAATACTGTAATTTATGTCACGGGCAGCTGTACCTCCCGAGACAATTGTGTAATATGGGTTTTTTTGGAAATTGTCGTCGCTGTGACTTTGGCGATGGGATCGTCCAAAAAAAAAAAAAATATTGGAAGCAACGCGATGTACAAGTAATTAGTAAAGCCAAGAAAGGCCCAAATCTTGAAAATGCTGCACGGGCCACCCCCACCAACGAACGTGAAGTTTGGACGGGCTCACGGAGTGCGGCAGTTGAGTGCATCCGAAGATGAGCCGATTAGTCCCGGGTGCCAACCCCGTTTGGACCTGGGTCAAGCAAGGTCCATTGACAGCTTCGCGACGACTTCGAGCAGAAAGCTCCCCACTCCACCTTTCCCAAACCACCACAATCACAATGAACGCCTCACGACTACGGGTGGCGGCGCAGGCCCTCCCTCGCCATATCTCCAAGCGGACATTTACCGCTACCGCTCGCCAATTGGTCGAGTCTGGCTCGGGCGCACCGACGACATCTACCGCCCGGGTCCCTACCAGCGGCACCGAAGCACCCTCAACCACTGCTGCGTTGCAGGCACCGAACCGCGCCGATGTCTGGTCCCGTAGCCAGCAGCCTCGCAACGTCGCCATGACCGGGCCGCGTTTCGAGCAGACGGATTTGGATCTTCAGGTTGGTCGTCACCCAAAGTCCATGACGTTGAGAAACCGGAGGAAGGGGCGGAGGGCAGGAGAGCGCAGCCAGTGGAGAAGTGAAAGGAAAGCAGAAGAAGAGAGCAGGTTGCTGACCATGGCGAATCGCAAAAAATTATAGCCCCGTCCGTATGCCGCCATCGAGCTTATTCACAAGCAGCCTGTGCGCTGGACTCACGACCGGATCGTTGCCTGCGATGGCGGCGGTGGCCCTACCGGACACCCCAAGATCTATATCAACCTCGACAAGCCACAGATTGAGCCTTGCACCTACTGCGGATTGCCATTTGTGGGTTCCCCGCCACATTACTTGATCTCTACGGGGAGGACGTCGACTAACACGGGGGTATCCAGGCCAACGAACATCACAGAAAACACCTCGAGTCTTTGCCCGAGACATCCTACCCTCTTGCTTGAGTTGGATTTGAGGATGGAGGAGGCGGGGGGCGAACCAGGGTGTACATATGAAGCCGGAACCAATAGATTGGTAACCATTCAAACGTTGGCAAAAAGTCCTTTTTTTGTTTTGGAGATCTAGTGGGAAGCAGACCAATTTTGTGCCATTGACATGGAGCCAATTGGCTTCAGAGTTTGTCTCGGAGTGAAACATAGGTCCGGCGAGTTCCGTTTGCTAACCATCCTGACATGCCAGGTCTACTGCACTACACAGGTTGTACCCGCTACGGTTATGTTTGGAAGGAATCAAGGCAGACGTCCGCCTTTTCTTAGTGATACTCCGGGTGTCCTTCCGATTACGAGATTTTACGGTTTGTACATTGAGCAATTTCTTGCCAAATGGAAAACAGCAGGATATGGCTTCCGAGGTCACAATGAAATTGCTGGTTGTCACATAACACGGAAATCTCGGCACTGGGGATTTCCAGATCCATTTTGATCGGTGCCTGGATGTCATGCTTTCGTAATACAGCTCCGTGGAGACACCCATGAACTTCAAGTAAGGCGGGACAATCTATGGAGAAGCTGGGGAAGTGCTACGTCCTTGATTCTAATCCTATCTCAAGATCATAGCCTGAACCAATGGTCTCCAGGTGCCGCGTCGTTGTCCCCATTGTGCGAATGATAACTCCTGATGACGAGGAAGGGGGTCGAGAATGGCTGAACGGATTGCGTGCTATCCGCATGGTGAGGATCTCGATTTGTGCCACGCAAACAAGATGGTACTGATAGCGTGGCTAGAAAAGCGTAAACTATAGGTGTATGGCGGACTCCCATCTCTCTTCTTCCCTCTCTAGATCTGAAACCTACTCATGGTATCCTCGATTGACCGTGGGTTGGTAAGGACAAAATATCAAGGGCCGGCAGACTTTCCCCAGTCCAAGCCTATCCATTCTCTCCTATTCATGACTAGAAGCATCGAGTAATTTCTTACGACCCGGAGTTCTTGAATCATACCTCAACGTCACCATGTTTCTTTTAAGTCATTTTACAGCCCTGATACTCCTTCCTCTCGTCGCATCCCTCTCCAGCTCGATCCCCTCCATCATCGATCGCCAAGCGCCTTGGAACAATCTGGCACAGTTCAACTGGGACCCGTTCGTCGTCACGAACCTGTCAATGACATGCCAGCGTCCAAACTCGACAGTCAACTACACCTGCGACTTTGATTGTTAGTTCTAATTTAATTTATATTGAATCCTCCTTTCCCACACATCATTCCTACCTTCTGGCCCCCCCCCCCCCCTTCCCCCTGAGCTGTATTATTACCCAATTCTTACGAAAAAAAAAAGTTGCATTCTTCGATCCGAACTCGGTCCGGGAGAACAACGTGACCTCGACCTCGTGCCACCGAACCTGGAGCTGGGACGGCGTCTACCGCTCCGGTTCAATCGTCGATTTCCTGGCGCCTCCCGTCTCCCAAGGACTATGTTGGTGGGATAGTGAGGACGGAAGCTATTTCGACGCTTCGGTAACGCAGTTTTGGCACCCGCAGAACTTTACGCTCCAGCTGGGGCACAGGTATCACGATGATCAGTTGAGTGACCAATTCCCTTTACAACCAGTGTCTTCTTGGTGCTGAGATTGCGGGATAGTCCAGGGCGGAAGGAAATGGGTTGGTGATGAGAGGGAGATGATGCGGCAGTTATTATTATCCCTTGGGATACGATAAAGCGAGGCTAACTGGGTAATTATCACACAGAAACTTTACGATCCCGTGGGACTGGCCGATTACCCACGCCGCCACGGGGGTATATATGCAACTTCGTACGGATTTTGATGAGGGCAAGGATGGAAGTCTGCAAAAGCAGATGGATAAGCTGTGCTTTGCGGATTCAGGGCCGTTGGATGCTGTGGTGTTTGAAGTGTTGGACTGAGCAGTAAGTTACATGAGGACTTTGATGATGATACCAGAAAAAGACACAGACAAATGCCCGATTTGACTGTGTTTACGGCTTTGTCGAATTCGAAGGGCAACTTTGAACAACCAGCTGTGCAGAATACGAAGAGGAGATTGGTCATATGAGTGCTCGCCCGTAAAATCCCAGCTGTCGACCTGGTGTAACCTAGACGAAGGCTACAACTGTCAGCCATATATATATATATCGCGAGCGTTGGACATGGATCAAGATACGAAGTCGTCGATATCAAAGCATAGTAATTGCTAGGCCACCCCAACGATGAGACCCTAGATTCTTGCCTGAACGGGCCGATTGGATCGGAAATGACGATTTCTCGACAGTTAGCATGTCTCGAGCAAAAAAAAAAAAAAAAAAAAAAAAAAAAAAAAAAAAAACCAATTTTTTTTTTTACCGGCCACGTAAAAAAAAAATTAGCGTTGCGGTTTGATTTAAGACCCGGGTTGGGGTGATCGGGCCCGATGGGGCGAAACCTTTATACAA
>MU865009.1:103864-141466 GCA_033576145.1 Cladorrhinum samala | reverse complement strand
CTCATCAAGACTCGCATTACCAACCATCAAAATAGCTCCCCAACTTCGATATTAGCTGCTGTGGACCAGCTTGCCAAGGGTACAACAGCTATAATACATCGAGTGGCTCTCCTCGAGTCAGAGGTCTCTTCGCTCCGTAAGGCTAACGAGGCACTAAGCAAGCGCCGGAGAGCCAAAAAAACACGTATACAGCTTAGAGGATCACTTACTATACAGGGTGCACAGGAGGTACTAGGTCAGGGTAATATTGGTAGAGAGGGAGTGCAAGAAACGCAGGTAGATAGTAGTAGTATAGGGGGGGGTCGTGCGAGGGTTCGGTGCTGTGGTGTGTGCGGCAAGCCTGGCTATAACGCGCGCACTTGCCAGAAGGCTGGAGAATTATCTGATTTAGCCGTTTCTAGTATAATTGTAGTTGGTTCTTAGTGTCGTGGCTGTATAATTGAAGATAGTTGTCGTGGGGTTGTTGGATGTAGGTCACTCGCTTATATGGGTTATTCGCTTATAATGTACGTTATATATATATATTTATACTTTTAACAAATAATAAATAGGTATTCGGATAAATAAACGAATAGTTTTATTTTATAGTTATTAGTAATTATTATAAACGTCTTGATTTTTAATTAAAATAGATAGTTATATTAATTTGTTTCTTACACTTTTATTTTCTTTATATTTAAAAACTTATATATTAGTAACGGTAACCTTATATATAGATTTTCGTTAATTTGCTAACAGGTTGGAATAAGTGGATTCGGTGATTGTTAATTATGTATAGATTTGCCGGGGATTTGCCGTAGATTTGGTAGATATGGTTCTAGTATTGGAATCTTAATACCCCCCCAAATATTTTTTAACCTTAAACTTTAACTCGCACTTTCTCCTTTCCGTAATGGTAGGCTATAAAACTAAATATACTACGGTAGTCACCTTAATCTTAGCTTTTTACTTATATTACTTTTATTAATTTTGACGATAAAAAGGTCTATAAATTTTATCCCCTGTCTTTTTAATAAATCCTATCCCCTATTTTTATTAGCGCGGTTTTTATTTGTATAGGGTTTTTAATGAATTCTACTATAATTTATTGCTGTATAACGGGTAGTCTTTTAATAATCTTTGGGCATAAGACTTACTTAGTCTGGCTTAGTAAAAGGCAAGTGATTTAGACGGTTTTTGTAAAATTCTATAAAGACTATAAGCCTCACTTGCAAGGTCCTATAGGCCCTATTAATTCCTTAAACCTCCTTAAAGTCCAGAAAGAAGAAGAGCCTAAAAAAAAAGCCACAGTGCTTCTTCCAGAACCTTCAGCGCTTCTAGAGCTCCTATTACCCACTAAAATCAAGGTTTAACTGCCCTAGGCGCCCAGTTACTATAAGGAAAACTTCCAAATAGTTAACAGCGACCTAATAGACCTCTCAGCACTAGTTACCCACCTAGTTACTAAAGTAACAGCCACCGTGGCTGCTATCTCTCCCAACGGTAATTCTAAGCCCAATACCTTTAAATAAGTCCTTAAATACCCCCTAAAAAATTACTAGCTAAGGGTAGCCTTTAGTAAAATTCACTAACTTTTTACTACTAAAATCTTTTACTTTGTAGACCGTTTAGAGGCTTCTAAAAACCCTATTATAAGTAGATAGGTTTTTAAGGAAAAAAAGGATTCTCAAGGCAATATAGTTAAATATAAGGTACGGCTAGTAGTTAGAGGCTTCCAACAGGTCCCTAGAACCAATTTCACAGAGACTTTTGCCTCTACTACTACGCCTCCCACTTAAAGGGTTATATTGGCTATTATAGCGATACAAGACCTAGAAATCTAATAAATTAACTTTGTGGGTGCCTTTTTAAACTTAAGGGTAGACTTTGATATTTATATGGAAGTCTTTAAAGGCTTGTATAAGTATAGCCTTAGTAGTGAAGAGGCTGTTAGACTATTAAAGCGGCACGGTTAGGACCCTTCTAAGGACCAAGTTATCCTTCTAAAGAAGTCCCTATATAGCTTAAAGCAAGCCCCTTATCTGTAGTAATAGAAAGTTGCTTTATTAGTTGGAAGCCTGGGCTACTAGCCTTTAGTCTCTGACTCTGTTACTTATTATAATAGTAAAGATAGGATTTTTATTATTAGCTATATAGACGACTGTTTATTGGTTGGCCCTTCTATTAAAAAGATTAACGCCCTAAAGAAGAGCCTATCTAAGGCCTATAATATCGAGGATTTAGGCTCTGTCAAATACTTCTTAGGCGTCCAGGTATAACGTGATAGGGCTAAACGCCTTTTATAGATTCACTAAAAGATATATATTATAGAGGTAATAAAATACTTTAATCTTAGCACCTATGGGCCGAAAATCCTACTCTCTCCAGGGCTCACAGGCCCTAAATCACCTTCTAAACCCCTAAATAAAGCGGACTATAAAATTTATTAACGGCTTATTAGTACCGTTATCTATATTATAACCCAGACAAGACCTGATATAACGTTTAGTATTTAGTAGCTCTCTCGCCAGTTGCAATAGCCCACTATAGCTCACCTTAAGGCAGCTAAGAAGCTGCTTAGTTACTTGTACGCCACCGCTGATAAGGCTATTTAGTATGGCGGTTTAGGGGATACCTCCCCTAAAGGGTTCACTGATAGTAACTTTACTGGCTGCAGGACCACTATAAGGTTTACCTACAGATATATCTTCCTTATTAGTGGTGGTCCAGTAAATTAAAAGTCTAAGAGGGCTTCTACAGTAGCTTATAGCACCCTAGAAGCCGAATTTACTGCCCTGATTAAAGGAAATCGTAAGGCTTAATGGCTTAGAGGGTTGTATAACAAAATCGACCGCCCATTTCAAGACCCTACTCCCCTGAAGTCTAACAACCAAGGCGCTATTAAGACCGCTTATAACCCTAAATATTACAGCCGAATAAAGCATACCCTTCTGAAGTTTTAGGGAGTAAGAGAGAGCGTTTCAGAGGGTAACATCACTATATCCTTTGTGCCTACAGAGGATATACCTGCTGATGGGTTTACCAAAGCTCTCTCAGCCCCTAAATTCGAGCGTTTTATCCAACTGCTCGGCTTCTCTGAGCCTAATCTTTCAAGGCTCTAGAGGGGGTTTAGGTGGCACCTATACGTCCACAGAGGGGGTGTTAACTTGTGGATATATAAGGTGCAGGTGCAGGCACAGGGTAAATCACCCTGGTGCCCAAGGGGGTCTTGTTTACTTACCCCCTGACGGGCAAGTCTTTGTTTACTTGCCCTTGACCTTCCCAGAGGGGGTCTGGCGCCCAGCCACACCTAACCGTGGCTGGGATAAGCCACACTTATAGCCAGAAGGTCCCTGAAGGACCCTGGCTCACGGGCTTACTCAACTAAGCCCAGGGGTGTAGGCTAGGCACAACCCTGGCCGGCCCCACTGAAGGACTGGGCCCAGGCGTGGCTTTCCAACACAAGCCACACTGAGCCCTTACCCGGGACCCGCAAGTGAGCCACCAGTGGCTCAACTGTCCCTGGGTCTTGTGGGATACAGGGCACCGAGAGCCCTCTCGGCCACCGAACCGGCCACCGGCTCCTTTCCTCTTCAGCCCGGAAGGGAGCCTCTGGGGGATACTCTTAGTGTATATATAGCCTGTAAATCTCCCACTAAGACCTGTATATTCTTTTCTTCTTTCCTTCTTTAGGCAACTATAATAGACTTATCTTTGGTCCTTCACACCGTTCATCTTCGTCTCCAGGGCAACCTCCTTCCCCTAAAGACCTTTGTTTACAGTGAGAGCCCACTATTCTTTCAGTGGTATTTTGCTTCCTTCAGCACTGCTGTCGTATCATACCTTGAGTGCTACCCTGTACCGTGTACCCAACCGTTTCCGCTTGCAGTTGCAAGCCAAGTCCTTTCTTGGCCTTGCTCCTTGGCACTCGCCAACCCTGCAGCTCAACAAATCCTTTAGAATATATTAAAGGAAGGCCCTCTTTCTACTATTGCCTTTGAGACTGACCCTGCAGAGGCCTATAAGCGCCTAAGGGTTTAGTACGCTCTTACTCAGCCAATGCTTCGAGATTCCCTATACAGGGAATACCATCACCTGTGGTTCGATAGGTCTACTACTATAGTGGACTTCAACGCTAGATTCAACACCCTGGTGGCCCGGCTTAGTACTTTAGGCATTAAAATAGCTGAAATTAACCAAATTAATCACTATTTTAATGTCCTAGAAAGCTATTTTAGCCAGTAGGTAAAGCGTTATAAAGGCCTATTACGGCAAGAGCAGTAGCTCTATAATACTAAAGGTAAGACTATTAAGTTAAGCCTTCTATATTTCCAGGAAGACCTGCTGGCCGAAACCCGCAACTCAGCTAACACTACTTTTCAGCAGCTCTCAGCACTGCAGGCCACCTATAAAAAAGGCTCTAAGCCTTATAATAGTAGCTATAATAACTTACAGAGCACTCAGCCCATTAAAAATAAGGGCAAAGATAAGGGCAAAGGTAATAGATTTACTAAATTTATTACTAAATAAGGCAAGCAATAGGGTTAGAACCCTAAAAAGGACTTTAAGGAAGAGGCCTTTAATATAAAGCCCTCTAAAGAACTCTCTGTCTAGAACGAAGCCTTTATTCTTAGCTATAACCTGGAGTCAGGTATTATTTTTGGAAGTAAATACTCCAAAGAAGATAGTGATATAAAGGACTAACCCCCTATAGAAACCTTTAATAGTTACTATAGTACTAAAAATAAGGCTTAGTGGCTATTTGATATAGGGTTTACAGTGCACATTTGTAATAATAAAGCCTTATTTACTGACCTATAGTATTCTTTCTCTCTGGGAACTGTTGGTATAGGTGGTGGTCCAGTCAAACCATAGGGCGTTGGTACTGTAAAGGTTAAATTCCTTACTAGGTATAAGAATAATATAATAGTATATAGCTCTATATCCTTAAAAGAAACCCTCTATATTCCAGGCTTCCTATTAAATATTGTTAGTGGCTATAAGCTGTACCTCTCCGGAGGCACCCTTATTAAGGAGAAGCTTTATACTGGGTCTAAGAAGCTATTAGGTATATTGAACTTTAGTAAAAATAGCTTCTTTTTCACCTCTAAAGGTACTATAAGTGCCGTATTAGACCCGTAAAAGCCCTTGGTTTACAGGTCCCTCTGGTACTATTATTCTACTAAAGATAGTCTCCTAGGGCAATAAGCCCCTGAATCTTTGGCACCCCCTGAATCAATAGAGGGGGATATGGTCACTGAAGCTCCGGCTTCTATAACACTTACTACGGCCCTGAAAGAGCTCTCTAAGGCTTTGATTTAAGCTGCTTAGCTCTGGTATGTACGGCTAGGCCACATAGGCCTAGACCTTCTAAAAAAGACTACCTAAACTACTAAAGGCATGCCTAATTTTTAGAAGGTCTGCCCTACTGATCTGGTGTGTAGAAGCTGTGACTCAGCTAAACTATTACGTAGGCCCTCTACTAAGCCTGTAACTGATCCACCGTATACCCTAGGACAAATAGAGGGGGATATGTTTATTATTCGCCCTACGCCCCTGAATAATAAGCCGTACGGGCTTATTTTAGTGGATCGAAAGACTCGCTTCAGGCTTATTCGGCTTTTAAAAACCAAAGACGAAGCTGCTATAGAGGCTCGTTTAGCCATTGAAGCTCTGTACAATACCTATAAGCGGTACCCAGTATATTTCCACTATGACGGAGGTAAGGAGATAAGGAATTTGCTGCCCTACCTTATTGAAAAGGGTATTACTTTCAGTGAATCAAGCCCCTATGCTTACCACTAAAACGGCCTGGCAGAACGGTCTATTCGGGTAGTTTTAGAGCGTCTTAGGGCTACTCTCCTTTCTTTAGGGCTACCAGCCACTCTTTGGTGCTATATTATAGTGCCTATCATTGAGCTGATTAATAAAACAGCCAATTCCACCCGGGACCTTACGCCTTACCAGCTTTTCCTTGACGAATTAGTGCCCTTACAGGCACCATATATCCCTGACCTTCAGGATTATAGGGCTATTGGCACTGAGGTTACAGTGCTTATCCCTCCGGAAAAGCGTATTACAGGGTAAAAGCTACAGCCCAGAGGTACCTAAGGAAGGCTATTAGCCGTCCTCGGGCACAAAACTTACCTAGTGTGGCTAAGCCAGAGGCAAGTGATTCAAACAGCCTTTATAAAGTTCTACAAAGACTATAAGCTTCACCTTCAGGGCCCCCTTGGCCCTACTAACTCCCTGGAACTCCCTAAAGTTCAGGAAGAAGAAGAGCCTATAGAAGAGTCTACAGAGCCTTCTCCAGCACCCTTAGCACCTCCTAAACCCACTAATATTGAGGTTAGACTGCCACAGGCTCCTAGGTAATATAAGGAGGAATACTAAGTAATACCTGACGATAGTGCTATAAATATTACTAAGTTAGTGACTTACTTGGTTATAAAAGCAACCGCTACAGTGGTCAATAACACTATAACCAGCATCTTAGAGCCTAATACCTTTAAACAGGCCCTGAAACACCCTCTAAAAGACCACTGGCTTAAAGCTTCCTTCAATAAATTACACTAGCTTTTAGCCTCTAAGACTTTTTACTTTATAGACCGCTCTAGGGTACCCAAACGCCCTATAACCAGCCGATGGGTCTTTAAGGTAAAAAAGAATTTATAGGGCCAAATTATTAAGTATAAGGCCCGGTTAGTGGTCAGAGGCTTCTAATAGGTCCCTGGGACTGATTTTATAGAGACCTTTGCCTTTATAGCTATACCACCTACCTGGAGGGTTATACTGGCAATTGTAGCCGTATAGGACCTAGAAATCGAATAAATTGATTTTGTAGGTGCTTTTTTGAACGCTGGTATGGACTTTAATATATATATGGAAGTCCCTGAAGGCCTATACGAATATAATTTTAGTAGTAAAAGCGTTAAAACACTGCTAAAAGAGCACTGTTAGGACCTTTCTAAGGACTAAGTAATTTTACTTAAGAAGTCCCTATACGGCCTGAAATAAGCCCCCTATCTGTGGCAATAGAAGGTGGCTATACTAGTCAAAGGTCTGGGCTATCAGCCTTTGACCTTTGATTCGGCTACCTATTATAATAGTCAAGACGGTATCTTCATCATTAGCTATGTAGATAACTGCCTACTTATTGGACCTTCTATCTATAAGATCCGTACCCTGAAGAAAAGCTTTTTTAAGGCCTACGATGTAGAAGACTTAGGCTCAGCTAAGTACTTTTTAGGCGTTCAAATCGAACGTGATAGGGCAAAATGCCTTCTGTAGCTTTACCAGAAAGCCTATATTACAGAGGCAGTTAGACACTTTAGTCTCAGTACCTATGGGCCAAAGATACCGCTCTCTCCAGGGCTTATAGGCCCTGAATCCCCTTTTGAACCACTGAATAAAGCAGATCAGAAGTTGTATTAGCGCCTGATAGGCACTGCTACTTATACTATGACTTAGACTAGGCCTGATATAATATTTTCTATTCAGTGGCTCTCTCGTTACCTATAGCAGCCCACTATAGCCCACCTTAAGGCAGCTAAAAAGCTCCTTAGTTACTTATAAAGTACTGCTGAATACGCTATTTAGTATGGTGTTACAAGGGATATTATACCTATAGGCTTCACTGACAGTGACTTTGCTGGTTGTAAGACTATAGCCCGGTCAACCTACGGCTATATATTCCAAATTAATAGAGGACCAGTAAGCTGGAAATCCAAGAGGGCTTCTACAGTGGCTTATAGCACCCTCGAGGCTAAATACACTGCCCTTATAGAAGGAAATAGGGAGGCTATGTGGCTCAGGGGACTATATAGTGAGATACAGCACCCTCTTTAGGGGCCTACCCCACTGAAAAGTGATAATCAGGGCGCTATTGAGACTGCTCACAACCCTAAGCATCACAATAGAACTAAACACACCCTCCTTAAGTTTTAGGGCGTTAGAGAGAGTGTTTTAGAAGGTAATATAACTATATCCTTTGTTCCTATAGAGGATATGACTGCCGACGGGCTTACTAAAGCCCTACCAGCCCCTAAGTTTCAGCGCTTTTTACAGCTGCTAAACTACTTTAAACCCTACAGTACAGAGCTGTAGAGGGGGTTTACTAAGTGGCACTTGTAAGGCCACAGAGGGGGTGTTAATATGTGGCACTTACTAGGTGCAGGGTAGGCACCCGGTGCTTACTACGCCTGACTTGCGCACAGGCCTCCCAGCGGAAGGCCTGGCACTGGAAGCCAAGCGTAACCTTAGCACTATACTATTATAGGCTTAGTTCAACCCTAAGACCTTGGCAGGCCAGAGTTACAGTGGAATGTTACCTATGGAAAGTAATCGAAGGACGTGGAAACCTACCTATACCCACTGTAGTATAGTGGTCCCACAAGGCACTCCACTGACCCACAGGGCACCCCACTGAACTACAGTGGGCACAGGCCACTGTAGAACCCTCTAGAAGGCCTGAATACGTGTATAAGTAGACCAGAAATCTCTGCTCACTCCTGTATCTAGTCTTTCCTTAAGCAAGCAATATAAGCCAAGTTAGTAATAAGCAATACCTTCTTACTTCCTTGCACTCACTATAACCTTCTGTCTTACAGGGCACAAGTGCCCTGAAGACCTTTGTTTCTAGTGTGTTTTACCACTGTATTACAGTGGGTTTGCTTCCTTCAGCACCGCTGTCGTACCTCTACCGTTCCGTACCGTTAGTCTCCACCGCTTCCGCTTCCGCACAGCTACAGGAAAGAGCCCCCTGTAGCTCTCCCTGACAGACCTTACTTTATAGGCCTGTAGGGATCCTGCAGCTCAACAATAAATAAATGGCTTTATTTTGTAGGTATTAGTAATTATTATAAATATTTTTTTTATAATTTAAAACGGATTAATATATTAATTTTCTTTTTTGTAATCTTATTTTACCCTATCTTTTAAAAAATTATATATTAGTAAAGGTAACCTTATATATACAATTTCTATTAATTTACTAGCGGGTTAGAATAGGTAGATTTGATATTATTAATTGCGTATAGATTTGCCGGGGATTTGCTATAGATTTAATAGATATAGTTCTAATATTGGCATCTTGGTACCCCCTAAATGTTTTTTAACCTTAAACTTTAATTCGCACTTTTTCTTTTCCGTAATAATAAACTATAAAACCAAATATATTACGGGGATTGCCTTAATTTTAGCTTTCTCTTTATATAGCTTTTATTAATTTTGTCCTAAAAAACCTTATCGGATTCTACCCCCTATCTTTTATCGGATCTTACCCCCTGTCTTCGTTAGCGCGGTTTTCATTTATATGGCGTTTTTATCGGATTCTACTACAATCCGATGCTATATAACGGGTAGGAAATAGGGTTAATACTAGCTGATTTGGGCGGCGAGGAATCTAGCGGGGTTGTTTGTAGCGGCCCCTTCTCCCCAATGCTAAATACCTTCCTACCGATGCGTGACAGGACATTTTGGCAAGGATCCACCGTTCAAGACTACACTTCGTTGTAACCCAATTTTTAACTTTTTATTATCTAAATAACCAGTCAAAAGGGGGTCTTCTGGGCCAAGATTACCAAAAGAAACCTCTCTTCTTCATCTTGTCATCGATTAACAAATTCAGCACCTTCTTACTACGGACCTTTAACTTAATATTAAAAGAGCAACAGGCTGCGCTACACAATCACCAGCCTCTCACATCGCCCCTCCTCCCAAGCCTCCCCACGCATAATCCCATGGACATACGCAGACCCCACTAACTCCCAACCTATGTCTCGCTGCCGCAGGATAAGCGGCAGCTTACCGCCCCGGCATAGGGCAACCCGATCCCCACGCTCAGCTAGCTGAGGCACCAGCGCCAGATGTCCCTTTTCCGTCCGGGCGAGCCGCCGCAAAAAGGACTGATGCAGGGCTGGCACATTGGGCTTGGTTGGCGCTGGCAACAGTTCTTTAGTCATGTGTAATTTGGGACTGAGACTCGATAGCCCAAGCAGAGGGTGATACCAGCTTCCCAGCAGGCGTTTTCTTCGCTTGGAATCCAGCATAGCGAACCGTTTCGGCCACTTAGTGTGGTCTTGCCAGGACTTGAGGCAGCTGGCGTGCACTTCGTCCTCGTGTGGGCCGTTATACAGGTTTCCTGCTGATAGCGTGTCAAAGAATACCCGCCAAGGTTCGTGGACTTGCTGGCCATTCGGGATGTCTCTGTCGGCTATAGCTAGTCTTTCCCACCGAAGGAGTGTTTCGAAGAATTGTCCGGCGACGTGACCGGCGTTCTTAGCGACTGTAAGAATTCCGTTATTCCCGGAGGTCCAGAGGGACTGCTCTTCGAAGAGCAATGGCATCGTTTCTTCCACCTCTATAAGTTGATCTATCACATACCCAGAGAGAACTAGATGGCCAGGCGAATCAAGTTCGACTGAAGCTGTGTAGGTATCGTTCGTTGCTGACGCACGAAAGCCCCGAGTCTTGTCACTGCCAAGCCGGCTAACCATTAGAGGTAGCATAGCTACCCTAGTCTCTGCATCTCTCCAATCGGGAACCCAAGAAGGTAGAGTCTTCCCCGAGGCTGGACTCCGTTCTACCGCAAGTAGGTCGAGGTTACGAGAAGATGTCAAGATGGCTAAAGCTAACTGTATATAGCATTCGGTGACCTCAACGGCATAGTCCACCGGAAGAAGCTCGTGGATCGGGTCCTGAGGCTGAGCGAGTCCCAAGAGTGCGTAGACTTTGTCCCGCGGATCAGTCGCTTGCAGCGAGCGGCATCTAACCAGCAAATCGAAGAAGCTGGTATCTGTAACGCCGGCAGAGTGCCTCCTCATGGCCCTCATCTGCACTAGAAACATTGCGCAGCCGGTGCCTCCGAGATCTGACATGGCCGCGACACTTGCCTCTCCCAGGTCCATCATACCGCAACTAATTGTTAGCAGGCTCAGTACCTCCCAATCCATCACTAAATCTCCGCAGACAATAATCGCCTCCTCGGCCAGACAAATCTCCTGCACGATCCATGACCTTCTCCACCACGGCCTGCCCAAAATCCTAGCAAAAGCCTTCACCTCATTGAGGTTTACAAAATCAATAAAGGTCTGCTTCCCGTTCCCGTCCGACCCAAAGTATAATGCCAAGTCCAGCTTGTCTGGGGAATTAATGGAGGACATGCTAAACGGCTTCGGCTTCTTTTCCTCTTCCTCTTCCCTCCTGTCAGGTCCAGCATCCCCTCCATACCACACCTTCTCCAACCTCCGCCAGCTCGCCACGATCGACTCCCGCATCCAGCTCTGCTTGGCCCCCTCCAGCACTTTATCGTCCGCTCGCAGCTGCTCCACCACTGCCCGCGCCACCCGCTCACAGGTTGCAAACGCTAGCGCGCTGTCATCGCTCTCTAGTCCGAGCCAGATCACTACGCGGGCAGCGCTGGCGTAAATGTCGCGCATGTTCCCGACCTGCTCGGCGCGCTCGGCGAGGTCGTCTTGGTTGATGCAGATGGCATCGATCCACAGGGTGCGGGGTCTGTCGGGCAGGCGAAGCCTCCGCAGCGCGTCGGCCAGGTTGGTGGTTGCCTGGAAGGGGAGGCTGTTGCACTGGATCTGCACCCTGTTGTCGGCCGCGCCGCTGCCCCAGCAGTACGAGAGGGCTTCGTAGGCGGGGGTATCTGGGGATTTGAGGGTGTAGGTCGTGAGCGTGCAGGAGATGGGTGGTGCTTCTGATGAAGGGGGGCTGGAGGGGAGAAGGGGGAGGAGGGTGATGAGCCGGAACTGTTTAGGTCCAGCTGAGGTAGAGAAGAGGGGTTGGTACAAGGTTGCTGTCATTTTTTATTGGGAGTGGGGGGGGGGTTGGTGGGATTCTCTTTAAAATCACGTTGGAGTACGTAGGTATGAGAGAGAAGGTGTGTGAAAAAATAATGAAAGGGAAACGGTGATGATAGGCGAAAAGAGGGGGGGAGGGCGGCTACGGCGGTTTAGGGCTTTAAAGGAAGCGTCCCTGGGACTTACCTCTGCCTAATGTAATGTAGACTTGGCATTTGACAGGGTCTTAAGAATCACCTATGCCCTAGCGCCCTGTCTTCTAGGACAAAGGCAACAGGACATTATCAAGGTTGTTCAATTGAGACTATTTAATAATAAACGCCCCCCCCTTGCAGTTACCTGGTCTAACCAAACGTGGAACCACCTGGACCAACAAGCGCTTGCAAACACGCGTAAATGTAACCAAAACGCGTTGAAGATGAAACACGACCCATTTTCTTAGCAATTTGCAAATAGGTAAAAGTTTATGATTATTTGTTTAAAAAAAAAAAAAAAAAAAAAAAAAAAAGTGTTGTTATGTATTATATAAGATTAAACCTGAGCTAATGCCGCAACTTGAGAACGAGATGATCATGGGCGGTAATAGCATAAACATTGGCTTTAATAAAAACTGCTGCGGCATCAACTGCTTTTTTTACAAGCACTGCTACTAAGTGCCGCGTCTATTCTAAATCAGTTCATAGTTAAATTAAGAAACGATGGAAAAAAGAATTGATAGAAAAGAAGGGGAAAAGGACATAGGGATCATTCTTAAGTAATGATTCGTCCAGTCAGCATCGCACATAACTTACTTAGCAACAAACTACAGACGCTCCTTAGGCACTAAACCGATTAGTTTTATCTAGACGCGCATGTTAAGCTGACTAACGGCTGCGAAGCCCAGCCTTTAATAACTTCAATGGCGCCTCCCAACTCTCCAACAACGGCGGATGACCTGATTAGCAAGGTGTGCGGCATCATGTGTGTCCCCAACTCGCCTTGGATCACCCCAGCAATCACCCCAGCAATATCGGTATCTGCGACATCTTAGTTCTTATATTTTTTCTCCTATTTAGCATTCAGTTTCTTTCGGGTCTCCATATCTATTTTCAGCAACAAGAGTAAACCAGGCCTCCCTTTTTTTCTCCCCTTTCTTTTTTTGGTTGTTTCTGTTGGTGGTGCGTAAGACTTTGACGTGAAGAAGAGCGGAAGTATCGAGGGTAAGCTCGGCCTGAAGCCATCGACCTGGGAAGAGGGACAGAGGCAGATTCTTGCCTCCTGCACCTTTATTCAATCCTTTCAACCACCTATAAAAAGCTTACCTACACGTCTTATGCCGAACGGAGTGAGTGGCTCTTGATTACCACGCGCCCCAGCCTGATCATTATGCGGAGGGTCTGTAATAGATAAACTTGCCTTTTACGTAAAATTGAAGAAGTGCAAATTCTTCACAGACAAATCCACTCTTTGGGACACATCATCGGGTACCTATGATGGAGTGTCTACCGATCCTACTAAGTTGAAAGCAATTCGCTTCTCACTGTTGATTACTGCTGTTTCAGAAATCTTGATTTAACAATGCGTGATAGTTGTTACGGTCTTAGATGAGCAATCCTTCTAACGGACATTTAGACTTGCCCGACCTTCTCGTCCTTATCGACACGCGAGACGTACATGAATAAGCGCCCTACTTCTGACGTCTCGGCTGGCAACATCAAGGACTACCATGAAGACTAGCTCACTAATTGGCTTGATGAATGTGGCCGATTACCACACCTTTACAGTTCCGTACGGCGTTAAGTTTAACGCGAAGAATATTGAGAACCTGTGCTATACGCGCGATCTGCTGATGCATGTCGAGTGGAACCAGCCCAAGGAGCGAGAGGTATATCTGCACCGTCATTCAGCATTCTTTGGACGAGGACTTCTGCGGCTCCTGCCCGACACCGGTAACTCCGGAGGAAAAAGAGGTGGCGGGGAAGAAAGGCGATCTTAGTTAAAGACCGACATGGCCTACATGCGGTTTTCCCATTGGCATCGTCCTCAAAGATTGGCTGGCACAGGAGGGTACTGATCCTAAAATACCGGACGGTCCAAGTTGCGCTGCCATCTTGCGACAATCTAGTTTCTTAGGGTGAAGCTGCAAGTCGCAGCTTGCCATCGAATTTGCTCATTGAATCACAACGGGGCAGCCGTGTTCTGGGTCCATACTGGCACGCAGGCGTGCGTCGAAGAAGGCTTTAGGACGATTGCCGACACTGTTAAGCTGCCCGGCCAGAACCGATCGAAAGTAGATATCCCAGCCCATACCTAACTGTTTTACTTATGGCATGCAAACAAGGCAGTTATTCGGCATTGCGAGCCAGCCTTCATCCGCCAGCATCAAGGGTTTGAAGCTTGGAACGAATTTTATAGCTTCTGGCATTCGGTCATGAGATCGCTGGATGAGGAAACGTTTTGCAAGCGCGTAGAATAGTTTAAGGGGTAGTATCTTCCACACCACATCCAAGAAGTCGCAAATATCAAGACCACTTGGTTCGATCCATATAAGAAAAAGCTTGTGAAGGCTTAGGTGGATTAATATGCTCATTTTAGCAACGTGGTAACCTTACGTGTTGAAGGCATCCATGCTCTGCTTAAGGTGTATCTCAAGAAATCTACATTAGATCTTTTTAACGCTCAAGTGACACTCCTCTCACCACTTTACATGCATCTTCGTTTTTCCTGTGGCTAGCCAGAATCTAGATATTACTAAAGGCCGACTGCGGGTGGATGTTCTTCGAGGTTCTTATTTGTACACTTCAGGAAATCTCCGCCTCACAAGTTCGTATGTCAGTTTCGATCTAAACGATAAGCAGGTTTTTAGGACGCAGCTCATTCAGGGTCCGAATCCTAAGTGGAATTAACATTTCAAAGTCAACATCGCGTCCTTTAAGTCAGATGTGGTTAACATTTATGCCACAGGATCCGGTCCAAAGAGCTTTCAGTCAGAGCATTTTCAGCAAAGATTTGCTATAGAGAACTTGGAGCCGCAACTATCCACTGTTCGTGTGCTAGATAGGGGCGGCCAAGAGATTCCTTTAAGGAAACTAACATTGGCGTTATTTACAGCCCAGACCTCAGCGATCTGGCAGATGTATAAATTCAATTAATAACTTGTATTGTGAGCCGCAATAAAACAAAGTTGAAAAGAAAAGCACGTGAAAGTTTTTTTTTTAGAATCGAGTACGCAGAGCTAACTAGATACTAACAAAAAGTGAAGAGGCCATTATAAAAAGGGGTCCTTGAAGACCGGTGGAAAGTAGCAAACAGCTTTTTTCCGGGAAAAACACGGCAACACAGAGAAAAAAGGGAAAAAACAGGAATAACGAAAGAAAAGAGAAGAGGGGACAGACCTAAACCTAGAAGCCGACGTTGGCGGATCTATGTTGTAATCCCCATTTTCCTCCTCAAATCCTCCTGACAGTCGAAAAAAAAAAAAAAAGGAAAAAAAAGTCAAAGGAAAATTCATCCATTATCCAACACATTTAGGTACCAATTGATACCCAGGCTGATCATTTAAGCGGCGATACGAGTCTGTTCCCCAAAGCAAAAGCGCCCCCAACTTTGTCAGCCAAACCTTGAACTCATTCATTCATCATCTCTCACAAAAACAAGCTTGTCCTCATTCGGATCCGGCCCGTCAACCAGATTGCGCATCCGCAGGTACTCGAGACGGGGAAGCGCGCCGTCGAGGGCTTTGCGCTCCATCTCTTGCATCTCAGCAGGGCTTGGAATCTTCTGGGCAGGAGCAGCCGGTTCTTGTTCAGACGACGACAAAGCTTGCTTCTGGAATTGTGCTGTTGGTGGTGCCGGGGAGTTGACTTGTAGAGTATTACTCACCTGAAGAAGTCCCTCGCTCAGCAAATCATTAACGCTTCTCTTCTTGCGCAGTCCGTTCTCACCTCCAGGGGGGGCCAAATATCCGTTGTTGCCACCGGTATTGGCAGACTCGGGCAGGAACCCGGCTGTCCGTCCAACGCTAATTGCGCCCCCCAAAGCTGCGCCAGCAGCCGGGTTCAAGGCTCCAACAACCACGGGGGCCACCTTCAATGCGATGGGAGCGACGGTCTGCACGGCGGACTTGAAGAAATCGCCGATGCCGCTGAACCAGGATTCGGCGTGGGCGGCCTCACCTGGTCCAGCACTGCCGGGGATGAGGCTAGCGGCCTGAAGTTCCTGCCTGGAGAGCTTGCTGACTGCCTGGAGAGCAGCTTCGCCCATCACTGCGCGCTTAAGGAGGATCTCGGCCGCTTCGATGTCTTCGGGGGAAGCGGACGGACCGTCTAGGGCGCTCTCGGCCCGGCCGGCAAGGTGGCTCACTGCAACGTCGAGAAGCTTTTGGCCTCCCCACTTAGCTGCCTGACCGAGGAAAGGCTTGGCCATGTTGAAGCCCTGAGAGATGATGGAGCCGAGGCCGCTGAAGTTGAAGCCGAATCCTTCGGGTTGGACTTCGGCTTCTACTTGGCTGGTTGGGGTCGTCAAAAGGTGGGAGAGGAACTCGTTGGAGTTGTTAGACGCGGACTCGGCCGCGTAGATGCCGGGAACGTTGGGAGCGCGGCCGCGGATGACGGTTCCTTGGGTGTTGTAGTTGGTGGTGGTGAGGATGTTGTTTGCGGACATGGCGATGGCGGGCGCGAGCTGAGTGGCGTAGGTCTTGTACGAGGAGGGGGCGAAGCGGATATAGTTCTGCTTCATGTCGTTGATGACCTTGTGCATGACGGGGCCTTCTTCGAGCTTGAGGACGGTCTGGAGGGCTGCTTCGGCGAGGGCGGCGCGCTCGGTAACGCCGCGGGCTGCGGCGCCAGGGTCGGAGAAGCCAGACTCGGCGCTGTTGACGAGGGCGTTGAGGGCTGCACCGGCTGCGACGGCAAGGGGTCCGCCGAGCTTGGGGTTCTTGAAGATGGGCTGCTGGAGGAGACCCTTGCCGAAGGTGCCGGCGACGAACTTGCCCACTTTGGCGAGGTCATCAATGAAACTCTCAGCGTCATGGGAGCTGCCAGCGGTGGGGGCCTGCTGGAAGCCGGTCTGGGAGAAGCCGTTTTTGTTGACCGGGACTCCGCATTGCTGGCCGCCTTGGCCGTTGACGGGAGTGGTGGTAGGAACAGCAGCCTTGGAACCGGTGGAGTTGTAAGCGGGCGCCTGGGAAGCAACGGCACCAGCAGGTACACCGCTGGCTCCGGCAGTAGCATAGCGAACCAACTTGATTCCCTGGTAATCGCTGACGGTCGGGAGGCTGCCGGAGAAAACCTTGAGGAGGCCGTCAAGATCATTGCCAAACTTGCCAATAGGATTGCCTTGGTTCTTGTCGCCACCCCCATAGACATGCGTGCCAATGACGGTGTCCCTGGAGCCCTTGCGGATGATGGGCGCTCCAGACTGGCCACCAAAGGTCGAGATGCGGTACTTGATCATACCTTGGGGATTCTTTGCGTCGGTCTCAATATTGTAGACGACGTCGTTGAACTGCTCGTACATCTGCGCACCCTTCTCCTGGCGGCCGTCCTCGTATTGCAGAACCTTGTCGGCCGGGTAGCCAACAACACCAATCATCTCCTCGGCCAGCTTGGGAGTGGACTTGTAAGTGAAGCAGCGGAGGTTGCCCTCGAAGGGACGGTCGACGCGGATGATGGCAACATCGCGGTGGCGGTTTTCACGGCTCATGATCCACTCAGCAGTGGTGACAATCTCCTTGGCCACCCGAGACTGGACGATGGGGGACTCAACGTTCTCACGACCATGGTAGCCAATGTAGGCCTTGATGTGGACGGCGCGGCCAAGACCTTGTCCATAACCAGACCAGTCAAAGACGTTGTGGCCGGCGGTAACCAGAGTGTCAGGGCTGATCAGCCAGCCAGTTCCCATAGCATAGGCGGTGTCCTCCTCGGGCTGACCCTCGTAGCGCATCTGGAGCTTGACAATGGAACGATACTTGCCGCCATCCTTGATATCGTTCTCGTCGACAAGGGAGCGGTGGTCGGGGTCAAAGACGGACTCGGGCGTACCGTCAGTAGCAAAGCTTTTCTCTGGCTTGGGAGCGGGCTTGGAGGTGTTCATGGCCCAAGTGCCAGCGACTCCTACATAGGTTGAAGTATTGACAGACATCTTGCCGACGAGCAATGCGTCAAAAAAAGAGTATGTAAGTGTGCGTTGGCGCGGAGAGGCTGCTAGCAGTTGGATGAGAAGACTTGCTGATGTTGGTTGCGGTGATGGTGAGATGGATAAGACTTCTGGGGGAGGGGATAGGGATAATTATACTCAGTTAATTGATCGCGTTCGCTCACGAGGAAGACTTGATAATTTTGCTGTCAGGGTGCAGTTAATTCTAGTGCCTTGTTCGGAGGTGGTTTTCACAATCAGAGCCATCGTTCCTCAACTCCAGCCTTCACTCTTTTCTCCCGGTGTGATACCAATTCCAGACTGACCCAATCACACTGCCTGATAGTGACATGATGGGAGATGTTTCTTGACGAGGACTAGACTCCGGACCGGCGACTATAGGTCATCGTCACTATCACAACTCTTGGTATCTTGGTTATGCGCGCAAGACGTGATGCCATCTTCGGATGGATTCCCAAAGTTGTCAAGCCTCAGGCGAAGCGAGGTCAGGAAGCAAGCTGGATGTGGGCCGTGGTGACTTCCTCATCTTGTCACCAAGACGCCGAAGTGAAGATTCTGTGATTTTCCCCACTTGCCCGCATTCCAGTTTTATGATTAGTATGAGATATTTTGTCGGCAGGACTCATCTATGAAGTCATCTCGGATATGTCAAAGGCCTTTTTTGAACTATATCACGTGTGACAGAAACTGTAACCTGCAGGTAGTGCCCGAACTATTGCTGGCTCATCAAGTTTTTGCCGGGCCAAAGAATCCTTAGAAGGCTTAGAGTGACGCCTCGACCTCGCGAAAGCAGCTGAATGAAGTGTCAGCAGCTGGATTAAGTAATTTGTGGCTTGGGAGTTGATTGCTTGTTTCATTTACTGGAGCTGGAAGAATACATGCGTAAATCCGACTCTAGTGAGCCTAGACCGACGCCTCAAGGTCTAGCAGAGTGGCTCGGGTACAATGGCTCTGTGGGATGCTGCTAACTGACAGCTGTGAAAAGGAGGCAACTCCGGTAAAAGTCTTTGCCGCCAGATATCAGTGTTCTAAGGGCAAGTATACACCAAGGGACCAATGGCTTTTAGCTGTCAGAATGAATAGCTACCAATCGATACCGGTACTATCTGGTTGGAAACCTGTCATCTATGTTAAGACGCCCTTAGTTTTAGCCGCACACCTGGATCTAGAACTTATGGAAACGTTCCGATCGAGTCAATCCTCAGCCCAGATCGGAGGTTCTGGCCCGATTTGCGAAGGACGCTACCTGAGGGAGTAGGTAGCGGAACTCTATGGGGCGAATTTAAGTACATTATCGTTGCCTAGACTTTGGTTAGTCGAGATGGTGTCATGAATTGGGGCTTGTTTGCTTCAAAATATCTGCAGGTCGAAAACCAGGGAACAAGGGTCATATGCAAGCTTTCTTGGAGGAGTTAACGTTTCTGGAGGAGTCGGAGCTGAAGATCATCCTGGAGGATCTCATTGGTTGTTGAGAGGGACAAGCTAATGCATGTCAACACAGTTGACAGGGGGCACAAACCGGGCTGATTAGGTTTGAAGGGGTGGACGAGTCGTGTCTTCCGCTCTTCATTAGATCTCAGAGGAGGAAGGGGGGGGGGCTTGTAGAGTCTCAATTGGGGCTTCTGACTGGCTGGATTCGGAGACTGAGCCGTGGAATCTTTTCGTGGCTCAGTAGTAAACAATATCTAGAATAAATATTTAACATATTATGGGCTCAATAATTCCGACGCCCTGAGCAGATGGCTGGCTGAAGGTGGTTGTTACCGTGATGAATTAGTCATGAAAGCGCTATTGACGGGAGTTTCGGCTGCGTGCATGATATGCATTATCACACGGAGGCAGACACTTTGGGAAAGGTCATCAGTTCGAGACCATGCCTATTCAATCTGCAGCGCTTATGTGATTTCTTCCACAGTGCAATGACACGGATATGTACCTAGTTATTCCAGCAGGCACTGTGATCTCCTTTCCACAAAATCAGTTCGCCTCTTTCTCGTCTTAGTTTCAACTTGAAGTCTTTCTTATTAGACCCTAACACCGACATTATTCCTTTTAACTCTCGCCCGGTCTTTAATCCTCTTTCGGAGAAGCAAGCGCAGCTACCACGCCTTCATCCTTCAGCACAAGCCTTACCAACTCAATGACTGCCTTGAGATTCTCAGGATAAAGCGCGCCTCTGTACATGTATCCCTTCATGCTGAGCGCTTTTGGCGCCCTCAATTTAATCTCGTTGGGCAGCTCGTCCCGAAGCGTATTATAAAGACTGCACAGCCTCTCCTCCTCCTTGGCCCGTTTGCGGGCAGTAAGCCCCACCCGCCTCTTCATCTCCTCTCCCACAGCCCTCATGATTTGCACCAGGATCTTGGAGTCCCGGGATGCCTCAGCACTCTTGCCCGTCAGCTCACGCTCGAGGATAAGAGCATTCCTTGCAGTTGCGAGTTGTATGATTTGTTTGGGGGGTGCGCCGCGAGCTTGTGCCGTCTTAATCAGTGTGTCAATGTAATTGATCAAGTTTGAAGGGTTCTGGAGAAGTGCCTTGCTTGTCAGGTCCTCGTTCAGCTTAACGACATCAATAATGTCTATGCCCAGCTCTTTTGGAAGTCCAGGTAGGTCTTCATCGCATCAATGAGGGCACCTTCGAGCGTGTTAGTACCTTTGTTCCACTGCGTAATGAGATCTTCGGGCACCATCTAGACTACCTCCTTGACGGCCTTGATAATAAACCTGGCGTTTTTGTGCCTCTCCCAGCGGCACTGTTTCTTGCAACTTGTTCGTTGTTCATGGCAACACATCCCTGCTTGTCTTCCCCGTCGCCATAAGCACAGATCTCGTGGCATGTAACGCCGCAGTCAATGCATAGGGTTGTCGCCTTGCCCTCGGGGACGGCTTCTTGAACTGCCTTATCAATTGTCACTTTGATCTTGTCACCGGAAGCCTTCCCGACCGCCTGGGCCAGGGCATCCAAGCGGGTGATGAGTAATTGGGCGTCGTCGGCGGTGCGAAGAATCTTCTTCTCCGTGAGCTCGCACTTTTTCTCCAGCTGGATGCGTCCCTGTACTACTTCTGCGCTCAGGTTCGTCGGTACGGGAGGGGCGAGGAGGAGCATTCGCATGATTTGGAGCTGGCCTCTGAGAGATCTGAGCCAGCTCTCTCGGACAATGTCGTCCCTCCGGCCTCCTTCGAGCTCGACCGTGAAGGCGCTGTTGTTGAGCTCGACAGAGAATTGGTCCACGGGCCACTGTAGCTTCGCCAGGGCGCCGCGGGCCATGGGGGCACCAACATCGCCAAAGGTGTAGATTGTGCGAAGACAGCTGTGGACATTCTTGGCGAAGAGGCGAAAGGTGTATGTCGCCACGGGTTCTAGGAAGGTCGTTCGAGAATCATTGGCCTTGCACGTGAAGGCAATAGCGTTGACATGATTGACCGCCTTAAAGAACTCAGACATGGCCGCTGTAACAAAAGCGTCGCGGGAGATACCCCTGGTGTCACCGAATCCGGGTGTGTCGACAACCAGCAAAGTCTTGCCCCCGAAAAGAGGAGAGAGAGGGCGGATACGGAAGCAGGTCACTGTCTGGGCTACCGGCTCAGACTGGCGGGCACCGCGGTCGTCGATGACTAGGATGCGTGCCGGGTCGTCGACCTCACCGCCAAGCAGGTACGAGACACAAGCGTTGACCTCGGTGCTTTTGCTGTGGCCGCTGGTGCCCGTAAACACGACGACGATAGTGTTCTTGTCGTCTGTAATTTCCGCTGCTGCAATTTCAGGTTTGAACTCGGGTGCAACATCGAGAATGCTGAGGGCAACCTCCTTGTCGAATCGAGCTTCGCTGCTGAAGCGCCTGGCTACCTCGTTGTTGCAAAGGAAGAGCGTCTTCTTGACGCCACCACTGCTCGAATCGGCCAAGTCCCATAGCTTCCTCTTTTCCGTAGAATCGGGCCTGGACAGGCTTTGCTTGTTCTTTTCAAAGAAAGCAATCATCTCGGACGCCACCGACGGCAGCTTCTCAGTGCGGCCAATAGCTAACGGGCTGCAACCCGAGGATCCAACGATGGTGTGGGCGGCAAGTGCTACTTCGTAGTCGCAGTCGTCGGATAATAAGGAAAGCTGGATACTCGTAGCAGACGCGGGACAGGGGACGGATTCACGTGGTTGGTTGCCCGATGAAATGCGCCATCCATGTCCTTATTGAGCCGGCGACGGTATCTGACGACGAAGCCTGTTGTCGGTATAGTCTCCATCGCAAGATCTGAGCGCTCGCGAAGCCAATTCACAGTGATTGTCTGTTCGGAGACTACGAGGGTTGGTGCGGAAGGGGGTTGGGGCAGCATTCCGGTAGCGATAATGAGCTTTCCTTTGTTGTCCAAAATGATGTCGCCGATGCTGGTCTTGACATTCTTCTGCTTCCTGGAGGGAAGGCCCTGTTGATGCTCGCCACGCCATAGATGACTTCGACGCCAGGGAGGCCCAGCAAGTGCTGTTGAATGAGGGCGTCGCAAGAGGCGTTAAATGTGGCGAGCGTTTGCTGCCTTTCAAACCACTCTTCGTCCTCAGAGCCCCCCGAACTGTCCGAGTCATTGCCTTGATTGTCATCTTCATCCTTGTCAACCACCGTTATAGCCTCAATCTTGGTTTGAAGCCGATGTTTGGCACTCCCAATGGACGGACCCCCGAATGATAACAACAACCTCAGAGCTTTGCTGCCAACCAGTGGCTGATTCGCAAGGCCACCAAGGTAGTTCTCGAAGCCCATCTCGATCAGCTTGGTCACAGAATCCTGGAGCGCGTTGGCTTCCTTGTGCTTGAGTTGGATGTACTCCTCGGCTAGTTTGATGCGGTGCTGAAAGAGGCTGACAGCCGCCAGGAGCTCGGTGCTCTTCTCATCGACGTCGGTGCTGCCATCTCGGAGGTCCGGCAGGAGGTTGCGTGCCGTGGTTCTGAACAGGGTGTCGGCCCTGGCAAAGGCAGACGAGAAGCTCGAACTCTCACGCGAGATGGCAGGAAGCTGTGTCTGAAAGATCTTCTCGCTCTCGAGGTCTCTCAGCTTCAGACGTGTGGTTGTTCCTGCCTTGAGAGCGGCAGCTGTTTTGGAAATGAGGTCGTCGTCAAGGGAGCGGATAAGGCGGTTTGCCTTGCTGTCAAGGACAGAGAGAAGCAAAAGCTTGTAGGTGAGCGTGTTCATCTGCTTGGCCAGTTTCATTGGCATCTCGCCAGCAACCCGACGAGCGTCGTCAGGAGTCGACACGTTCTCGGCTATAGCGCCGCTGTAGGTGATCTTGACATTGTCAAATAGGGAGTCACCCTTGCCGTCAAACTCCATCTTGGCCTCACCCTTGATTGGAATCTTGATAAAACCGACTTTGAGCTCGTCTGTAATCTTGGTGACCACCTTAGCTGATGAGCATGCCTAGGAAAAGCTGAGAGTAGCACTTCCTCCCTCGGTAACCTCGGCAATGAAGTGTGTGTAGCGGTCTTTGTCAAGATACTCCTCATACTTCATCGAGGCGGGCACCTCCTGGGCAATGCGGCGGGTGCGGCGGACAATGGTGCAAGAAACATCGACGTGGGCTTCGTGCGTGCTTAATTTATTGTCGTTTAGTTAGCTGGCTAAGCCCGTGGCCGTGAACAGCTTGAGATCGAGGCTCAAAGAGCCCTCGAGACTGAGGGAGCTATTCTTGCGGGCCTCCTCGAGCGAGTAGGAGCACCTGTCATCAGCATTTTGGACCTCGGCGTCGTCAATCTCCTCCTTGGCCTTGACAACGTCGTGGTCCCAAAGCGAGACGCCCTCGAAGAATTCGCAAATTCGTGCATTATACAGCATGCCAAGCTACACATCCTACCCGGGAGCGGGCATCGTGTCATTGGAGACTACGCCCATGGTGGCTGTTGTTGTTTTGTTTGCTCGACGGAAACGATGGATTTGCGGAGTGTGGTGAAGATGGATCCTGAAGCACCTGAGATCGACCCCTTGTATGTTTAATTAAAATTAGAGATGAGTCTAACAAAAGAGTTCCGATGTAGGGGTGCAACTTAATGCGGAGGAAGTCGGCATTGACAATGGTCGTCCAGCCTCAGTGTCGGTGATGCGAGCAGTTAGGCTCGCTACATCACGGCGAATCCACAGCCAATTGTTTCGAAAGCGTCCCTTTATCAATCCCACACCAAACATCCAAAAATGTTAGGGCGCATGCGCCAATGTACAACACCACTAAATTTGCTTTGTACCACAACTTACATCACGTTCGGCAATAAGGAGAGCAAGTTTGTCCTTTTACAGGTCAGTCGGCTTGGAGAGCTGCAGACCGCGAATCTCAGTGCCAATGACTGGGTGTCAACTGAACTTGGTCACCTTGAGATCCGGATTGGTCTTGGACAAGAGGTTTGTTTCTCCTTATTGGCAGTGGCGTTGAGGCCAGCGAGCAAGCACTGCTTTCCAGCCTATAGGAACACGCTGCGGCCGTACCCGGGCGAATACGATGTCGCTTTGGCTGTTGGGTGGCTGGAGTATGCCTAGGCTGGAGAGCCCGAAACACCTGATCGTCAGGTGATTGCTGCCTACCATACAGTTCCACACATAAATTGCGGTTGGTAAAGTTCACTGGGCTGTGGGAATATCACAGGCAGGTTTGAACAAGTTAAATTTACGTTAAAGCACGACCAGAACCCGTCTTACGGCCTTATATTCGATGGAAGCATATGCTTACGAAGCGTTTCCCGATGACACCCCTTCCATCCGCTTGGTGACCCTTCTTGCTTCTCCGCACCGAGAGTCACCTCTTCGCTGCATCATCTTGCGGTTTCCGCTGCCATCACCAACGCCATACACAGCTTTATCTTACTGCTGGGGTGTTCAAGAACCAACGAGCGTTTTAGAAATCCGCCCGGATGTTTCCTCGGTTCATGGAGGACGGTCTCTTCACATCGGTCCGAACCTCAACACGGCGCTCCACCACATCCGTGACCCCGTCATGCCCCGGACTCTCTGGATCGACGCCATCTGCATCAACCAAGCAGACGACGAAGAAAAATCCCAACAAATTCCCCTCATGACGCAGATATACAGCGGCGCCGCCCAAGTCTTAGCTTGGATCGGCGAATCAGGGGAAGGCGGCGACATCGCCATGGGCGCCGCTGTGGCGCTATCGGAGGAGTTGAAAAAGGCCAGAGACGTCGCCGAGGGGAGACTGGACCCCGACTCGAAGGAAGCAGTCCGGATGGACAGCACGAAGGCCTTTGGCCATGCCGAGGACTTGGTCAAGCTGCTTTCGAGACCCTTTTTCCGACGGGTCTGGATCGTGCAGGAAATCGGCAAGGGCGGAAGCCGGGTGGTCGTTCAGTGCGGTGCACATAGAATCACATGGACACAGCTGGTTGAGGCATGCGCTCTCGCCATCATTGTGGGTGCCCTGGCCTACTCCCCTACGGTCGCCGAGTTCATCATCATGATCGATGCAGCGCGGGGATCGGAGCGCTGCAACCTGTACGAGCGAGAGTTGGAAGCATCAATTAGCTTGCTGCATCTTTTGTGCCGATATCGCCAGTTTGACTCGACCGATCCGCGCGATAAGGTCTTCGCTTTGCTGAACTTGACGGATGATGCGCTCACGAAGGACCCCAGGGTGGCGCCTGACTATCACAAAACCAAAACAGAAGTGTATACGGATGTTGCGGTGGCGATCATGGAACATGAAAAAAATCTGGATATTCTCCGCGTTCCTCGTCAGCCAGGCACAGAGGGTTTTGCGTCGGGTCTTCCCTCCTGGGTCCCTGACTGGTCCTTAACGTCCTTGACTATGTCATTGGACATTACGGCTCTCAACCAGACGTCCGAGTTCCGCCCGACGCCCGGCTGGGCAAACGAGGTTCCGTTTCGGCTTTCAGATGACAGGGCCAGGCTGACGGTACGATGTGTGACCTGTCCGGTCAAGATACAGAACATGGGCCCTGCTATTGGGAGGATAGACTCGCCTGTGAAGATCTTGAGCCGGGATGAGTTCCTTCAGCGCTCAAAATCAGAAGCGGAGATCTTGCTTGCATGGGAGGACATAGCTGGTGCGCAGCCGGCTTCTTGGTCTCGGCCGTATCCCTCTGCCAACCCCCAAGAGCAGCAGAACCATGGACGAGAGGGAGGTGAAACTGTCGGTGAGGCATATCGGCGAACTCTTCTGTTTGGCCGTGAATACCATGTGGAAAACCAATCCGAAACCTGCGATCGCGATTTCATGGCTTGGTCCCGCGAGAGAATGGAGAGCTTGAGAAGACTTCGCCGGCTAGGGTTATTAAGGTTCAACGCTATTTATCGCCTGTCCCTGACTTTGGGGATGATCAAGACCATCTTCAAAAGGGCCATTTTTGGCTTGACGAACGAAATTGAATATGACGGCCCGAGTAGATTTGCCGATGAGCTCGCCGCATCAATGGTAGGACGGCGGTTCTTTATCACGGAGGATAATCTCTTCGGCATTGGTCCAGGCAGATTGGAAAAGGACGATAGAATCATCCTAATTAAGGGTGTTAGCGTGCCTATGGTCGTTCGTCCTACGCCCGGATCCAGCGCAGGGAGTGTTGACTGGAGCGTGGTTGGCGATTGTTACGTCCATTCTAAAAAGATTTTATACGGTGCATCATGGTCCGAAGGGGTGGAAGAGTCAGTGAATCTTGTATAAACACCTTGGTTCAAGGGATTGGCTTACGGCAGTTAACTTAAAGAAGTCAAGCGTCAGGGCCTGCAGTCACAGCATTAGGCCATCGGACTTACCCGGGGCAGTTAATTAAAGTTCAGTTTTTTGAAAAGCTTGAATTTACTTACCTAAATAAGTGTGATTAAGCAAGGCGAACAAGGGAATAAAAGCAAGCAAAATATATCACCTTTTTCCCACAACGCGAATTTCAAACTGTTAAAAAAAAAAAGGGTAACAGACATAAAAATCCTTAAAATGGCTTCCCGTTGACAAACGCAGCCCCGAACCAGACAAGCACTCCGGTCCACAGCCTAAGAGGATAACGTGCGCTATAATTAGAACTTTCCAGAATGCAGCACACGCTTCAAATA
Source organism: Cladorrhinum samala (assembly GCA_033576145.1). Classification (NCBI taxonomy): domain Eukaryota; kingdom Fungi; phylum Ascomycota; class Sordariomycetes; order Sordariales; family Podosporaceae; genus Cladorrhinum; species Cladorrhinum samala. Next base: position 114,489 of record MU865009.1, on the reverse strand, counting down.
TCCTCCAGCATCTCGTCACAACTTTCAGTGTCGCAACGTCAGTGACTTCACCTCGTTGACCATCAACTACACAAAGGAGATGCATTATCGGATACCCCTGGGATCTCGGCCTTCTACTCTCATTAGGAAGGGCGCCTAAAGTACTTGCATTGACACGATGCCCAGTATCGGCGCTAGGGCGATTTATATTTTTTTCTAGTCGTCCACGGACTGCTTCCAAGCCAGAGCATAACCACCACAGTTTGTGGGTTAACTACTGAGGCTAATGTGCGGACAGCACGAGACATGCAATGCCTTGCCAACCGGAGCTCGCTTTCGAAAAGACCTGACACTTCAGTGAGCTGCTCGTCGACACCCGTGCTTTATGGACGTAAGGCATCTCCTTGAGGCCAAAGAGTTGGGGCGCTGAGTTCCATGACAGTTTAGTGCGCTGAATACTAGGTCCGAAAACTCTGCACGCTGCCTCAGTAGAGGACGGCAAGAAAGGCCGCCGTGGCGGTAAAGCAGGTGGCCTCGTCGAATGGACGCTTGACGACGCAGATCACGGCCACAAGACCCATTCCCACGCAGAGAAAGATGTACTGGGTCGACGTGTCTGCCACCGCCACGCTTCGGCTATGCTTTGCGCAGGCGGCGAGGAGCTGGTCGGGATCATCGTAATTCGGGACGGGATTGCACTGGAAGATACCGACCTGACTCGCATAATTGTCCTGCGCCAATGTCTGGAGAACCATGACTGTCGACTCGACCCGCGGCTCAAAGCTGTATAGACAGCGCAGCGCGTGCCATTCAACGTGGACTTCCTTGCCGAGGCCCCCGAGTCCTTCGACCCCGGCGAAGAATCCAATGACGGCACTGCCAATATCGCCGGTGTTGCCTAGAAACTCGTCGATAGCTTGGAAACTGCGGCCGTTTTGTAAACCCTGGACTAGCACGCTGCCAACCGCTGTGCCGGCGCCGAGGGTAAGAAGCAGAACCGTGTGGACAAAGAATACCTACTATATCTCCTAAATTTTGGCGCAGGTGTAGCTAAGGTAATTGGAATCATTTCTTGTGATCTTATAAAAACTAAATTAAGTTTTGAAGGCAGTTTGAAATCTACCCCTGGAAGGTATCAGCTGCCTCTTTAAAGACCTCGTTGTTGCTTTCGAATTAGTTAGAAACATGTTAGCCCACCATCGGGTGATGCGGACTTTTCATGGGTGAGTTTGATTGCATCATGTGGCGTTTTTGCAGAATGAATCCAGTGGTAGCGATTAGAGAGCCTTATAAATGTGAGTATCTAGAATTTAGTTTTATCCCCGATCTCAGTTCCCTAGCTTGACAGCTCCGGTGCAAGGGTCTATGTCTCGCTAAGCAAAAAGAGCCACATTACCTATCCAGTCTTTGATTTATTAAGAGTATACTTTTAACGAAAGTATGCTCCCTAGGTATTTAGAAATATAATGGAAAGACCGCACCCTTCAAAAGCAAACTTAGATAAAGAAATGTAAATTTAATTCACTTTTTTGCGTCCTTTAGGTAGTAACCCGATAAGTTCCACACAGAGTTTACAAACTACGCTTAAAACGTAATATATTTAAGCTTTACAGGTACTGTATATGCCACTTTAAATAAATCAATCAATAATCGCCTCGGCTGTCTGCAGCCCCGCAACTACCACATCCGCGACGGCCAACACCCCTACAGCGACCTCTTTGCCCTCCACGTCCTCATTATTCGCTACGGCAACCGCATACGCTACACGGCCCACACACCCTGCCAGATTAGACACCTCGCCAACAATGGCCGCCGAGCGCGATAAACTGCTCTCATCGTGCCCCAGCTCGTAAAAGTGCCATCCGCTCACAACCAGTCCCGGGATTGTCAAGATGGCATCTACCATAGCACCCGCGGCTCTTGATTCGTCGGCGTCACCCAAGCAGCTGGTACTGAACGCTAGCTTGGAGAGTAAGACGGCAACAGTAGTAGCCTTGCCAAGATCGGCCATGTCGCTGTTTTGAATGGGTGTTGTCAGATAGGGCGCGAGAAAGTCGGCGGCGCCGGAGCAGGCGGCTCCGATGCCGCCGAGGATAGCGGAGGGTTTGGAGTATGGATTGGTAGCTGTGGGACATTCGGCCTCAAGGGAAGATATCAGGGCACTGAGGAGGGATGTGATGCCTGCGATGGAGTGCCCTGCTATAAAGATTGTAGATTGTAAAGGGGTGGTGCTGGTGGTGGCGGAGGAAGACAGCGCGGCATCGAGAACCATAAAGGAAGGACCGGTAGCCTCGTCGTTGGGTGGTGAGAGTGTAGTGGGGAGAGGAGTTGATGAGAAGATCGCGGCCAGTACGTCCCAGCTCGTGGCCGAGATGATGGCAGTGATGTTGTTGTCGCCGGCCGGGAAGGGCGCTTTCCCCTGGTTAGCAGTCTTATAAACTACCGTGTAGGCCACGGCCGCGATCCAGATGAAGAGATCGAGGAATGATATGTCGGTCACATCAAGGGCGTTAAGAATGTCGGATATGACAGGGATGTGGATCTTGGTATCCATGAGACTAATGGTCGAGCTGGCGAGCTGGACGAGCACGTCTAGGAGCGCATCTACGACCACCTGCGCACTGGATAGCACGCCGTCGGCGAGGATGGCAGCCACAGCATTGAGGGCGTCGCCAACGCTCATCGAGTCCATCTTGGTGGCGAGCTCCTCCATAAGTTGTTGAACGGCGGTGCTCGCCTTGGCTTCGCTGGCTACGGCACGGACTAAGATGTCGACGGGGTCATGGGCAGCAGCACCATTGATCGTGGGCTGGTCGCCGGTGATGGTCAAGTTACTGGCATTGTTCTGGAAGTGACTAGTGAGCAGCCGGGAGCCTGGCGTCTGGCCTTTAGTAGGGTTGGAGGCGGTGCCGGCGCACGGCTTAGATGCCGGGTCCCCGATGAGTGACGGCCAGTCGCTGATACCGGCCCATGTGTTGATGGCCTGCTCGGCTGCCGCAATTTGGTTATTGAATGCCAATTTGGCTGCCGGCAGGCTGTCGACCTGGTTCTGAAGGTACAGCTTCACGACATTGTGCATGACATCCTTGGTCCGGCGGATATCGTCCCATTCGAAGAGAAACTCGACAAAGCGGACTACATCCTCGATGGCTGTTTTGACGGCATTGAAAACCCACTCGACAGCGCCAATGACAGCATCCACCGTGTCCAACGCCGCGCGGTAGATTTGACCACCGATGATTGCGATGAAGTGCCACATGTCACTGATGGTGTCCTTGACCACGCTGACGGCGGCTTCCACTCCAGACTTGAGCCATCGATAGAGATCACCAGCTGCAATGGCTAGACCTGAGCCGAGACTGCTGATGGGTGATGATGCCAGGAACAGAGTGGCTGGAACAACGGATGATGGCGGTGAAGAAGAAGGAGGTGTCGCTTGTTGTGGTATAGGAGCAGTACTAGTCTGAACCTTTGTATAAACGCTCTTAAGCGAGGCTAAACTGGTCGAGAGGGCTGTGACATCCGCGTCCGAGGTGGCCGGGTCGATAAGTGGTGTTGTCGTGGACGGCGCACCAGAGAAACCCCCTGCCACTACAGAACCTGTGCGGATAGTCGCGCTTCGAAGCTCACCCGCAGAAGAACCGAGAGCTGCCAACTTCTGGAAAGAATTATCCATTGGGGAAATGCTTGTCCAAGTCTGACCCCCATCCGCCGACACATTGATTGCAGTGCCCGTGATGTCGTCGGTTGCCTCTATCACCGTCACGGAATCTGTGCTGTCTGTTTTGATGCTTATCGGCGTCTGCCCCAGTACGTAGTAGAGGCCGTTGATATACACAGGAGCGCGAGTCATGGTCGAGAGTAGCAGCTCGACACCACCACCGGAGGCTGGAAGAGGACTGTTTTGATCATCATCAGCAACCACCTGGATGGCGGTGGTGTAAGACTTGAACGATAAGGCTTTCTCTGAAGGTGGCACCGCGAGGGTAATCTCCTGTGCACGCCAGACGTTGGACGATGGCGCGCCCGTTGCCTGCATCAGCTTCTGTAGCTTGCCGCCGCCCGATGCAAAAATGGTGTTTCCCCCGTCTGCTACATTGCTGTAAGCCGACACACGCTCGATGCCGCTCAGAATGGGGACCGGAGTGCTCCAAGATCCTGGAAGCGAGACTTGGGCATCAGGGCACGACAGGTAGTAGACCTGGTCGTCGCTATTCTTGCCCCAGAGAACTGTCACGCCGTTTTGGGTCATGGCCATAAGCTTGTCGGTCCCACTCAGGAATCCGCTGGTGACAAGGGGCATACCAGGCTTGCCACTGGCCTGCGTGTCAGCCGCAAAACGGTAGAGCGTGGAGCCGCTGATGGCATATAGATCAGTGGCGGCTTGAAACGAGCTGGATGTACTATCCACACTGCGTGCCGTGGTAATAGCAGAGGGCGACGCTCCGCCAGGCAGATTTAAACGAATGGGAAGAGGCGGCCCGGTACCAAACTCGTTAATAATGGGTACGTATATAAGCTGAGCGGCTCCCGCAACAGTACCGGACGTGTAGACACCGTCGGCAGTGCTATGGGCGAGCCTTCCGACGCAGCTTTGGTAACTGGCAGCGACATCCTCGATGTCGACTGGAATGTCATGCTTCACCCAGTAGCTGCCAGTCGACTTGGACGGGTCGACGTAATACCGCTCAATATCCTTGGTTGTCTGACCCTGAGCAGAGCGATCAATGTCAACGATGAGATACTGCTGGCCACCTGTTGTCGTCGTCTCCGCAAAAAGGATTCCTGCAATCCTGATGGACGACGGTGGGGTCTGGTCAACGGCATCAAACGGGTACGGCGTCCAGGCCGGCTTGGTCGCCCACGACGTGTCCGAGCTGCTGTTACCCAGCGATGCAAGCAGATGATTTGATCCACCCACTGACACGGCCATGGCGAGACTAATGGTTTGGTCGAGGGCGCTCTGTCCCGCGTCAAAGGTGCAAACAATGGCGTCCTTGCTCTGGCCTCCTCCTCCAAACTGCGCCTGAATTGCTGCGGTGGACAAGTCGAAAATCTCCCACCCAGTCTGGGTCGAGCCGCTCCTCTCTTGGATGACGTGAAAGACGGACGACGAGTCGAGGGTAAAAAGCAAGGCATGGCCATCATGGGTCTGCAGTGCCTCGAATTTGCCTTGTGGAGACACGACTTGGCCTTGAAGGTAGTTTTGCATCAGGTCGGATTCATGGGTCAGGGTGAGAGATCCAACAGTGGCTACAGCAACAGCACTTGGCACGGCGGCGGCTAGAAAGTTCACTAGGGGGCTAGAAATGTCAGACGTGGTGAGCATGCTGACCGGTTGTACAGGTGATGGAGGAGCTGAAGACTGAGTCTCACTTGAATCAAGGTAGGTTATATCGCATATCAAGTCCTGCCCCTCTGAGAAGCCGGCCGACTTGTAGGTGAAAACCCTCGCGCCAGGGAAAACAAAATTCTTCAAGTTGTTGAAAGGGATAGGCTGCAGGTGGGTGGACACTAGATCGGTGATGTCGCCTTTGATTCCGTTGACAAGATTGTTAATGTTTGTGAAGGCGTTGACGATGCCACTCCGGTCTGCCGACTGCGAGTTGTCCTCGGCAGTGGAACCGCCCTGTTGTGTCTGCAGGACACCGTTCTGGTCCACCGAGATATTGTATGTATCGGTGATTGTTTTGTCGTAGGGATTGATGGTATCCCCGGTGTCATCCCATTCCGCAAACATCTTGACCCAGAGTCTCTGTTTGACCTGCATGGTGGTTCCAGAGAAGTACACATCACACGTGTAATTGGGGGTTAGGGACAGTTCCCCATATGTCACGCCTGACTTGTCGTCGTCGGTAGAATAACTGCTGTAAGCGATGCTGATGACAGGCTGTGTTACATCGACTGGAAAAACGTTGGGATTGACGGGATTCACGAGGGCGGTTTGAGGTTTGGCTCCTGGAGTGAAGCTATATTCGTAACTGACGTCCCCAAAAGCATGGGCCATCACGTCTGTTGTGGCCGTGAAGCAGGAATTACTAACCACCTGCAGTAACTGATCGAGAATAAGTCCGGCGATGACATTCCGGTTGATGGCAATGACGCCACTCATGTTGTCAACGTCCTGGGGCAGCACCCAGTTCCAACCGAAGCTTTGAATAGGGGACAGCGTGTCGGTGACGGAACAGATGTAGTCGAGCGTGGTGACGGAAGCCTGGAGCGGCGTCGGATTGGCGATCTGCACACCACTCGCGTCCTGGAGAGGACTGACCCCCCGAGTATATGCGGCCAGTTGCAGCTGGGAGGCATCAGTGACCGACTCTGACACAGCCGTTACCGCCACTAGCGGCAGCCCCTGATTCTTGGCGCTTGTGCTGTAGAGGGCAATAAAGGATTTCTGCAACATATCCATGGCGTTGGAGCCTTGAGAGATGTTGCCGAATGTGGGAAGAGTCTGCAGCAAGGCATTATCGAGGTCGAAGGCCAGTTGCTGCAGACTAAAGGCTGTGTTCGACAGGTTCAACAACTGCTTCTTGAGCTGGGTCGTCAAGGCCGGATTGGCCAGAAAGTAAGGCGTTTGCAGCTCCTGGTCGAGATCCTGTACGACGAGATCAACTTTGGTCTCGACATACCACGGCGTGCCGGGTGGTTGACTCCAAACTTTCCAGTGGCCCGGGCTGGGCTTTTTTCCAAAGCCGGATGGGGGCGAATTCTGGATGATCTGAAACTGGGAGCAGAACATGTTGAAGGCCACATTACCGGGGTTGGCACCGAGAGTGACTACGGGCGGTAGGTCGGTGGGCGCGATTCCAGGCGGCAGGCCCAGCTGAATCTTGACGCCGCCGATAAATGAGTTTTCGCTAAGGGTTGCAATGCGGGAGTCGCTGTACGGAGTGCCATCGGGAATGTCGAATGGGTTCACCCCGCCGGTAAGCTTGAGAAGCTGGTCAAGGGTGATCTGTTGAGAGATATTGCCATCGTCGTCTGCAAGGAAGCAGAGATAAGTCTCGGGCTGATTGCTATTGGCAAGGAATTCGAGGAGACCCGAGTTGATGCTGGCTTGGGTCGTCGCCACGACAAAGTCACACCCATACTTGGGTCCCGCAAGGAACGAGGCGTTGGCAGAAGCCATGTTTGGTATTGTTTGCTGTGATATCGTTGTTAAATTTGGTCAAGGGCAGAGGCGATTCTTGGTTGAAGGAGTAATGATGAGCGGTAGTGCTTGGAGTCTCTCGAACATCTTCTTGCCAAGGGATGTGTTGCTCTGATTTATCTTCTCGTCGATGGACCTCTGTGTAGACCCTTCTCAGACACCAATCTTCCATCTTCGTAACTTGTTGATCTAGAGCCCAAGCCGATTCTGTTTTCGGAATACACAACCGAAGCTAAAGACGCAGAAACCCGCGGTACATTCAATGCGCCGGATTAGAGGCTGGCTGAATGATGAAGAATATCCGAAAATATTCATTTCTTTTTGTGCGAGCTAAGGCTCAGCCGCATGGCAATTCACAGGACTAGAGCCCAATAGCCTGCAATTCTCTCTTTGCGTACGGCCTTGTGTCTTAGCTTCCCACTAGGGTAGTCACTAGTTGCCCACTGTGGCGTTTTCAGCAAAGTCCAGCCAGAAACTTATTCGAAAATATGGTCTCATCGACAGCTAAGCTGAGCTGGACCCCCTTCCCATGCCTTGCTCAAACGATGCAGAGGGTGTTCTAGAACTTGCACGCAATGCGAATTGACAAGCAGTGATGGGAATCACATGAACCCCACCCCCTGTTTAGTAGCGCTGTATGATTATCAAGTAACTTGCCCTTCTAAATTCTTGCTTCCATTTTCTTAGAAGACAATGACGATAAGCGACAGCAAGTAGAGCAATAGAGAAATCGGCTTTTAGCTGCTGATCAAAAGTAGCCCTTCGACTGGCCTTGGCCAACAAGCCACGGCACGTAATCAGGCTCACTACACCCAATTACTTAATAGCCAAGTTCTTATTGGTGTCCGCAGTAGGAATGGAACCAGATGGGATCTCACGGATACCCGCCTCGTCATGAGGATAAGAATAGGGCCTCAGACGGCCGTCGCTCAGATAGTTTCTCTTCTTCTTCATGGACTTTTCGAGGCCATTGAAGATGTTTATCAATATACTTGCTTCAGCCAGTAGCCCTGGTATCCTGAGGACAAGCCAGCCTACGGGCCCCCTGTGACAGACTTATCGCTCTGAGACAGGTAATAAAATGACTTATATAATAAGCAAGTCAGGATGCTCCTCGCCAAAACATTCTGCTTTAGCTGCGTCGCCTGCCGATACATCTGCTCGGCTTCTTATATTCGTTATAATTGGTCTGCAGCGGGTGTATCGACAATCATAAAAACACCGAGAACTTAGAATTGAAATAACCGAAATGCCATTCACATAAATGTGTCGTCAGTTCGATTTTTAAAAGGGATGTTCTTTTCGTTTGTCACCAGTGCTACATAGAAACTCGACTCCTAATTTCAACTTGCTTATAATCATCAAATATGCAATACAGTCACGACAACAGGTATAAGAAACAGCATTAAGTAACGGTGATTTGTCGCCGTTACTCTCACAACATCGAGAGCTAAAAGAAGGGCCAAATCCACCCAAAGGAATGGCATTCTGGATCACAGGATATAACTACTTAGCAGGTGTGGAATGGGACTTGGGAGGCCAGCGAGCAGCAGCATCCCGATATCCTGTAGATTTCAAGGATGATGGCATGGTTCAAAGCGATATGGACTTTGTCAGCGGGATTAAACAGGGATTAAACAGATCTACTATCTTCCAAATAAAACCCCATGACTATAAAAGTATAAGTAATTATAATTTTATCCCGAATGAACTTATTTCTCTTTCAATCCACTATCGCCTAACCACAAACAAAGTAATTCGCGGCTACAACTTTACCAAGACCAAGCTTCTTCTCAAACGCATCTTGGTCCCACCTCACCCTATCCATAACTCCGATAGACCCATCATCATTAAACCCAAACTCTTCCCTGATGCGCTCGGCATTGACTCCCGCCGGCTGTTGCCACATCACAAACATGTACCGATGCGGACGGCCAAACGGGGGTGGTGATGGTCCGACATAACCAGCCACATTCTCATCCCCTCTGAGCCTCTTGTCATGCACGAGGGGAATATATTCGGCGCTGTCCCAATCCTTGTCCTTGGGTGGCGAAAGCTCCAAATCGGCTTGCATACTGTGAAGAACTGGGCTAAGGACTGGAAAGCTAGTCACTGGAAGGTCGAGATCAAGTGCCGCTACGAGGAACCGAGGGATTGAGAGAGGGTTGGTTTCATCGTAGGCGTCGTCTTCGTCATCGTCCTTTCCCGATGAAGCTGAAGTGGCAGAGGTTGTCGGTGAAAGGTCGCAATTTGGCAAAGTGAGGTTCTCACTCAGGGCAGCAGTAGAAACCGAAAATGACGGTGCTGGAGCAGTGGTTTGTCGGGAGAGGTGTTGCCCAGGTAATGTGACTGTTTTTTCTGGAAAGTGGATGCGGAGGGGCGCTGGGCTTGATGGTGAGGATGGGGTGGAGGTTGCAAGACGAGACAGAGTCTCTGTGATGCTTGGGGGTGGGTTACGCATAGTGAAGATTAAATGCTGTTACTGAATATATATCTTGAGTGGAGCAAATTCAAGTAGTTTGTAATGAGAGTGCAAAGTAGCATGTCGTGATGGCCAAAAAAAAAAAAAAAGCAATGCTACAAATCATGATGCATGATCGTCATGTATTATATGTGTGCCCGCATTTTGGGTGGCCGATAATGGATGGCCTGACAACTCATCAAAGATGTCCAAATAAGGTTCGATTTATTAGAATAGATGATGCAACTCGGAAGGTTCCTTGCGGCAGAAGTGCGGTGTCCATGATGTTGCGATGATGCAGGGATGGAGAAAACCGGAGAGGCTGCCGGAGTGGTGATTGTCATAGGTCAGCTGAATGAAAATTTTGTCAATGGATGCAGATTGATCTCTCTTTCCCTCACCGCTGCCATTCACCCCGTGACCTTTGAGAGTGATTTCTTAACGTGGAAAGTCGCTGTTGGTTACGTGCTTGACTTGCGCTACCCAATTAGCCGTTAGCTCGGGCCAGGTCCCTGGATCGGGGCGGACCGGCTCGGGCTCGGCAACAGCAGGCCCCACTGCGGGGGAATCCAGATTGCTTGGCAACGTATGTCAATGGCAAGGGATCATTCATGACTTGCCCGTTTCGATCGTTGCATAAAACATTACACTTGAATCATAGGCGATCACGAGAGGCACTTATGATTATCTCGCTGTATGACTTTCTTAACCTTCTTAAGGTCGCAAGGGATTTCGCTTTGCGGACACGATTTTGTAAGTATTTTTCCTCCATCGCATCACATTTTGATTGCATGTCGGACTCCATAACAGATCGTATCATTTACCAGAATCACCTTCACGGTTGTTACACATCAAATAGCGAAATGTTGTCAAGTAACTCAAGAGATACTTAATATCACAATATTGGCAAACCACGATGAGGAAACACTGTTTTTTTTTTTCTCTTTTTTTTAAAAAAGAATCACCAGGATATCCGGGGCCCCCCCCCCCCCGGAGAAAAAAGAAGGGGGGGTTGTGGTGGGTTTGTTTTGG